>JAHZNA010001063.1:0-17977 GCA_027743935.1 Sinodicranocentrus sp. ZH6 | reverse complement strand
TTTCTATTAGTGTGTGGGATTTACTATGAATTAAGAAATAGATTTTGATTGTGATAAGAATTTATTTTTCTGCACTAAAACCAAAATTTTGTTTTTATAGTAGAAGAAGTTCTGAATATAGTATCATAGAAGTTCTGAATATAGTATCATAGAAGTCTGAAAAACTCAGTAACACGTCCCATGTAGTTTTATCCTTGTGTATTACAATCATGTATTGCCGGTTTTATTACAGTCATTATCATGAAGAGTAGAAATAAAATATCTACTAGAGTTTTTTCATGCACAAAAGTGCTTAGCTAAAATAACTGCGTGGATGGAAACGTGAAACATGTATAAAACTCGACTCCAAGTTTCATTTTTATTAAATACTCATTTCGTTCCAGGAATATTACATAGTAAGTAATTTTTCCAGCTGTACAACAGGAAATCATGTTTAAAACTGTTGGTTAACCTAAGTACATATACAGATATGGGCAGGACGTTTGGGCATAAAGGTTAATGTGAATTAATAGGTAATATATCTAAACACACAGTAAACCCACATTATTGAGGCATCCGAAACTTTGTATTAGAGTGTAAACCTATTTGTGGAGTAAAACTTGGTTTCGTAAGTAAACACTAGTGAAGGATGTGGGACTTCAATTAGTTTGTGGAAACTAACTACATTGAGTGCTTGACTGGTATATCCTGTTTCCTGTTCATTTCAACACAACTCGTTTAGCCACAGTATTAGATTTGATACATAACTTCGAATCCGGACTTCTTGGAAATGACAGACGGAAATGAGAACAACATCCTTTCATAGATGTAAAGTAAACTAAATTTTGGCTGCTGTAATGTTAATGTAAAATGTCATACGTCAAAATTAAGGACTTTATGAAGTTGTGAAAAGGGGACAACGATAATAAATTTAATAAATTCTGAGTGACATGAAGTAGCCTTACACGAATCGAGTAGTATTATACAATATGTAAGTTATGTATTGAAACAAGCACCACTTTCTCCCTTAATACAATACATTCATATCGTTAAAAAATACATAATAAAACAACAGAAATTCTCGAATTTTTCATAGGTATGTACGTATAATGCAGATAATGGTGGCCTGTAATGCGTCGAAGATGTCATTAGCAAAGCCGCTAAGAATATTGGACATGGAAAAATGACAAATTAAATTTGTGGTCTGACATTTTTTTTCAGAAAAGGAATGCCCACCCACTTGGGATGGATGGCAATGCTGGGATTCTACAAAAGCTGGAATAACCGCGAAGTCCTCTTGTCCCCAATACATTTATTTCCTGACGGAACCTCCGGCTTGTTTAAGTAAGTGCCAACAAGTTTACACACGGAATGAGTGATATATCTACAAAAATATTTTATTGCTTGCCAGTCAAAATACTGAGTGTGCACTTACAGCCTTCCTCGGATATTCATCTATCAAACTTAAGTTCTCTATTGATTAGAATGATGATCGATTACCTCTCCTCTATACATGTTCAGTTAGGCAGAATATTACGCTTATTGTTATCTCAAACCAGGACATAGCTTAACCTCGCAAAAGTATGAATAGGTATGATTAGGTTTGCGTTGTGGATGGAAGATAAATATACTGCTCAGGAAAAACGGGTTTCTGAAAGGGGATGAAATGAACGAATTCAATTAGGTAATTGAAAAATATGACACCAGTTTTCTTGTTGTAGCATGTCGCAATGCGATTTCTGTCATTCATTTTTTATTGAAGTAGAGATGATCACTTGACAGAACAATAGATGTATTTTTGTCTAGAACTACTTGGTAAATTGAATGACATACGTGTGTATGTAACTAAATAAATTCGTGTTGCTTTGTTTATATTCTACTTTATTTGATCCAATCCGAGTCTAACATACGATTCATTTATTAATCCGATCATGAATCATTCACTACATAGTAGACAACCGGTCAATTTCAAAGGTTATGATTTGTATAGAAAAATGGTAAAAATGCTCTGGTTAACGAGTTTCTGTGCAAGATATTGAATATAATGGGAACTGGAGGGCATGTCTCGTTGTTGATGCATTTAAATGTTGAAAGTAGACTTGCCCCACCAACAATTTTAGGTAAATTATCACAAAAAATTAATAGATAAACTCACCTTATCACGTTCACCTGTAGCATCTTTCAACGATGTACTGTTACTTTACTGCTGTAAATCGCTAAAAGAAGGTGTTGTAGAGCTATCAATAATATATATCTTTCTTCAGTTCGGAACGGTACTTTCTCCTAACAGTTTTCGAGTTGAAATAACAACAGCTCACTAACAGGTCAGAAAGTATTTTTAGACTTTAGATTATTTTCTGCCGTGTGATCAGAGCTATTCCCGGCTCCCTGTATCTACAGACAGATATTGTCATGTTGAACAAAAGTAACGTTTACAAGTACAAGTAGCTCGTTGTTACACTAGAAATAAGTTCGAATTAATGTGAAATGACATATAAGCGTTATAGTCTTCCGTAGCGTAGAGTATGGCTAAAGAAAATAGGGTCTATTAAAAATTAATTATAGCAAACATAGCTAATGTTGACTGACATCAACGATAGCTCACCTTAAGGCGTGCCACTATAATTATTATATATAAAAACGCCATCTAAGACATTTATGTTATTGATTGGAATAGCAGCTATATGTAGTATGGACGGATCAGAAATATTGAAGCGTTAATGAAGACTAGAATATAGCTAGTGTATTACGACGTAAAGATTCGAAGTATACAGAGCCAACGTATAGCAGGCACTCCCTCAAGCGATTTTTCTTCATCATAAACTTTCTCTTTTGTGGGATGAATGGTGAGATTTTCTGAGACGATACTTGGGATTCCTGTGGGAGAAATAAGATTCCTTATCATTTCCGAACTTATTTTCCTTCTTTGGTGTAACCTTCTTTCGTATGAAGTCATTTATTACAGCTATCCAATAGCTTTTAACAGATTGTAGTGTATAAGGAAGCGAGAATTATAGATGGATGAGAGACATAACTTCACAAATGAAGCACGGAGATTGAGCCAGTAATACGGGGAAAGCATGTGGTCCATTACGGAAAAGCATGTGTTTGTGAAATAACCCTTAAGAAAGATATCACATTACTCACTTTCACTTCTCGTTAGGGATTACATTTTGTAAGGATCATTCTGTACATTGTTTCATTGTTCCATTGAAACTTTCTCGTAAGTTATTTTTACTAGAAATTTGATTTTAAAGAGAGTGGATAGAATCTGAATAGCTATAAGGTAAATTGTTTTAATTGAATTGATTCACTTAAATTATTTATTTAAGCATTTAAATTGATTCATTGAGCACACCTACCTGTTAGACCAGTTGTGGGAGTAACTTAGATATGCTTTTTACCTGATACTGTTTAAATTCTGAGAACTAGGAATTTTTTTAGTCCATACCATCTCCGATCGCAAGAAATTAAATATTAGTTCATTTGGGTTTGCATTTCCTTCGGTTGCAATTACGCATCGCAGTCATCTATGAAAATTCCTACTCTTGAAGCCAATGATCCTAAAATATCCCCGAGTTTATTAAAATCAATGATTCCTTGAAAATATCCTGTGATATCAGTAATAAAACATACTTTTCTTGGAAAACTTCGAGATTCCAATGTGAAAATAATGAGCATTTGAGAATATACCATGCATAAACATAGGTTTTAAAACTATATATATGAAGGGGTTATATATATTAACTAGTTTATCACAGAAAAAGGCATGGAACATACAGAGGGGTTATAATAAGAATTTTATTGAATTCGTTCATAAGTGTAAACTATCACTTATAGAAATGTTTTTTAAATGAATCGTACGCTACGTTTCTATATATCCACGTGAAAAGCTTACTTTTTCTCTCAAAAGAGGATATGAGAGAATATTTCTACAAGTTTCCCTTCATTGAACTTCATTAAATATTTAGCCTCCTCTAATGAAATTTGAGTACATTCTGTGCACAAACTTTTGACTAAATTGGATTATTGGATATTCTTTGGAAGAAGTTTATAGATGAAAAATTTACCCAAGTTCATAAAGGGTAGTAGCGATTGCTAGTTTAGGGATGATCCTGGAAGATCAAAGAAAACTTTACTCAGTTGTCCCAGCTGGAGTTTATTTCTGTAGAAAGTGTTCATTATACTGCAAAATTATCATACCAAATACCGACACAGTAGTATCATGATGGTATGTTTTTAAGTTCTTATTCCTCATGCCGGATAAATTTCCTATGAAATCTCATGGTAATTACGGGTTATGTTTTTACAGTACCAGTGGAGAAAGTGTGTTCTGAGGAAGGAACGTGGGCTCGCAAATATGGTAAGGAATGGACTAATTACGCGGTGTGTGGACAATCTACACTTCAGCTTCAAAGAAATAGAGCATACGTCCTTGTCATCGNACCAGTGGAGAAAGTGTGTTCTGAGGAAGGAACGTGGGCTCGCAAATATGGTAAGGAATGGACTAATTACGCGGTGTGTGGACAATCTACACTTCAGCTTCAAAGAAATAGAGCATACGTCCTTGTCATCGCGTATGGAATTTCGATTGTTTTTCTTGTTCCTGCCATGATCATTTTCTTTTCCTTCAAGTAAGTTCACACAATTTTCTAATAGGTGTATGTGATTATATATTTATGATTTCATGGGCTTTACATGGTGAAGAAGCGCTCTAATGTACAATACAATGTTAGCATAACAGGTACAAATGCTACAGCAAATACCATGATATCGATCGATGTGATAGCTTAATGTCGATTAACCATGATTATGACCATTTGTCTTTTCGAATGCGCATTCCTATTAATTTATTGAGCTTCTGACTAATTCAGAGGCGTTTACAAACAGGTTTCAACAATTACAAAATCAATGCCAAAATGCAAATTGAATTAGTTGTACTTTTATTGACTTATAACCCTTACCCTTACAACTTGCTTTGTCAGTAAATGTCAACGCCACTAATTTAGAGGCTAAAATCTGAAAAATATCGTAGTTTAAAATCAAAGTATTAAATTAATGGTTACTTAAATTCGATACATGCAAACCAAAGAAAGTATTAAGTAGATTGAAGTTTTAAATCTGTTCATATTTGGATTTTTTGTTGTGAGTTGACGCAACGAGAAAACACTTCTTTGTGGTTTTATAACACGCAAAAATCACGATAAAAATGGCAAAGAAAAATCCAATGACACTAAAAAACAGGAAAATAAATGCACCCACTTCTTCGCCCATGTCCATGTCCTCATTCATGGGGAGAGGTGTAATTGGATATTCAAAATCAGTCGGTCTTTGCAAAGAAGATGGAAGTTCTGGATTGATTGTGACGGCGGCGTCAACCATTTGATTAACGGTGTGTAGAAAAATTTCCAAAAATTGAAGGCCGACAAGGTTCTCATCAAGTTCAGCTGAATCACTTCCAGCAAATGCATTCGGAGAATCCAGCAATTTCCCATTTGCATATTTGCTTATGGCGGATACTCGCTCTTCCAATATTTTCATTATAACAATTCCTGAAATAGTGTGATGAAGATCCTCATGGAACATAATCTCTTCCCATTTTGTTGCAAGCCCAGACCCAACTTTGTTAGCGAGGGATTTTGGCCAAGATGGATCCTCTTCTTGTCTTTTTTTCAAATACTGAAGGTCAATTTCAAGCAAGTTCAGCAATACATCCATGTCAGACAATTTTTCCATGATTTTCTTCTCAGCTTCACTGGAACCAGCGGTTTCTTGGGTGTCATTTTTTACAGCAAGTGATTGCAGAACATCGGAGCGGACATTTGTTACCACAGGATGATCATCGAAGTCGTCTTTTAAGGATTGCAAGTCATAGTCTTCCAACGCTGGCGGGTTTAGTTCCGGTCTTGGAGTTGCAGAACCAATCAACGCAAACAACAATGTACAAAGGAAGAATAACCCTGTCCTCATTGTTGCTCTGTAGGAAATTAATTTTTGTTTTATTACTGTTATTACTGTTATGTTTAGAATGATTAATTAGTTCTTAACATTTTAGACCAAATTGTGCATATTAAGACTTCAAAGTGGAAGCTCAATACTTTTGTGAAGTACAGATGAGTAAGGATTGCAAGTCATAGTCTTCCAACGCTGGCGGGTTTAGTTCCGGTCTTGGAGTTGCAGAACCAATCAACGCAAACAACAATGTACAAAGGAAGAATAAGCCTGTTGTCTTCATTGTTGCTCTGTAGGAAATTAATTTTTGTTTTATTACTGTTATGATTAGAATGATTAATTAGTTCTTAACATTTTAGACCAAATTGTGCATATTAAGACTTCAAAGTGGAAGCTCAATACTTTTGTGAAGTACAGATGAGAAAATATTACCTATTTTATTTGGCTGCAATGAGTATTTTCCAGAAGCAATGCTAAAATGAAGGATACTGACGATGGTGACTCTGAAAATTTGGAAAAATATGAAAGGAAAAGGAGTGTTTGCACAGATAGAGTCTCAAACACGACTGACGACTACTCAAATCAAACTTTAATAGTCCAACCAATCTTGCGTATATTTTCCAGTGTTCGGCATTTAATTTGTGTTTTTTTATTTATTATATCCTTGTTCAAAACGCATCATATGCACATAGCTGATTACTGCTGACAAATGCATATTATGTTCTCAATATGCATTATAATATAATATGCATAAAACATTCTTATTACTGTTGACTTGACTGAAGTTCATTTTCCACTTATGCATGTACCTTAATGTACTTTATAAAGCTTGTTAAAGAAAAAATGAAGAGGACGGGAGCCCATGATTTTCTTACTTCTGTATTTAAATAAGAGCAACGTAAGTTGATAAAGAGATTAAACTTTTACTCTAGAATGGAGATGTGCAGCTTCATATACCACAGATAATTTGTTTTGACGTTTCATATTTAAGTACAAAACATTTTTAGTTAACAATACTACATTTGTCTGTGTGACTCATTTTATTATGCTTAAGTTAAGACTTTACACTCATCGAGCAGCTTAAAAATAAGCTATTTTAAAATGTTCTCACTCATAAAAGTCATAAACAATACCTTTTTTGAGTATACATCCACTTTACTTAAAATTAGTTCGCCAGGTACCTACACTCAAAAATGTGTCGTATGATAAAATAACACAAATAAAGTAGCAGCAAACAAACATCACATTTTATGTATTGACATGAATATAATACATTTGTTTGTTTCTCCAAACGTGTCATGTTTGAACTGGCATGATAATTCTTTCTAATGTTTTTGACCCACAGGCAGCTACGAGTCCATCGTATCATTCTTCATCAGAATCTATTCTTTTCATTTATCCTCAATGCGCTCTTGGTTATCATCTTCAAAACATCGGTGATGATGAGTAAAACCAATACTACTGAATCTAACTCCATTGTACGGCAGGCAAGTCCTTAAACTTATTTATGAATGTTCATTTAGGACCGATGTGCACTAATGTGCTATAATATAACTGTATGACTCGTAGTGAACCTTATTTTACATATCATGGCACCCTATTTAGTTTTGTGTATAGTCTCAGAATTCGTTGTTGGCCTCGAGCTTTAGCCCTGTCCTGGTATTAGCGAGTTCAAAACTCTGGAACAAGCTGAATAACACAATAAATGACAAATTTTGATTACATTTGCAGAATAGCAAGTTTGTTTGGTCAAATCTTCGTTTTGTGATGATGATGCAGCATGGTATATGATGAATTTTATGATTTGAAGGACATTATATACATGTATATTAATGCTGTTATGTGTACGTCAATTGTATGTCAAGCAATACACTTTCTATTTGGTTTGTCCTTTCTAGTGTTCCCTTTGTTCCCTGTCGCATTTTATGCGGGCTTCAGGATTTTAGCAGCAAATGACAAATGCTGGGTTGTGCCACAGGAAGAATGGGAATGGGCGTTGAATGGCCCAAGCCTTTTCAGCTTACTGGTATGTGTATATTAGTAAGGGTATATTGAAGATAATTATGTTGTTCTATTTTACAAAGCAAGCAGCGTAGTGTGGGTGGATAACCATTGCTACTCATTTTATGAAGATCATTCCTTCATGTCTAAAATTAAGTATATAAACACAGTCTATAGCATACTATTGAGCATCTATAAAGCTTTTCATTGTATTTAAGTAGAATGAAAAAGAGTGCACATTATACTTTCTATTACAAGAGATTTATCAAAGGCGTAACTCGAAAGCTTCGAAAGAGATACCCGAATTTGTTCAAGGCAGGCTAGGTTGCTTTCTATTTTTTTTAAAAAAATGCTTGCCTTGAGCAAGAATGTTTGGAAGGATTGACCAACTGATGATTTTATTGCAGCATGATACTAATATATGGTTTCCCTTCATTTACAGATAAACACACTATTTCTCATCAATATTATCCGTGTACTGGTGACTAAACTTCGAGCAGCTCATGCACAGGAACCTAGTCAATACAGGTATGCTCAAGAGCTTGTAATATTTATTTTAGAAAAAACTATGCCACAAATGATTGCAGACCTTAGAACTGTTTGTACTTTTACGGGGCACATGATAAGCATAATTATGAACATGTTTGAGTAAACCATCATAATTTTCCTATGGGTATCATTTAGTATCTTCAATTAGTTATTTCACCTGTTCAGCCCATAGTTTAATCTTTAATCTCTAGAAAAAACGTGGGCTGAACTTTAATTTATGTACATCCCTATGTTCATGTTAGAGCCGAGGTGCTGATTAAAACTTGATGGAGCATATTCATGAAAACTCAAACTTTGTAAACATATCAATGATAATACTGAAAATGGGTACTGTTAATAACGGAAACGAGTTCTACGTACAAGGATGACGGCATAGATGACATCGGGAATTTAATGCATACGTGTACGCACTAAACCTACAATATGAACTGGCAGAGAGATCTAGTTGAGCCGTACTGACAATGAATGAAATCCTTTTTTCAGGATTACTTTGAAAGACGAAACCCATGTACATCTAAATCGCTGTACACCTACTTTCCTTCAATTCATTTGACTAATGAATCTTAGTTGAAAGAGAAAGCACAACATGTAAAATAGGATCAGTCATGACTGATTGACTGACACACTAAAACAGGAAGTCACGCACGTGCACAGTAGCCTACTCGTACACATCTCATTTTCTTTTTTTTGTGAGAATTTTTTACTGTGTTTTCCCCCGTAGTGCCAGTGTTGCTGAATAAATGACAGTGTAGCTTTGAAATAATTTTGAACCATGTAACATAAAAACCTGACGGAATGACAGCGGACGTTGTAATTTGTTGAGAAGTTCCTAAGCTTGAACACAAACGACGCATAGCTACTTATTGGCCGTATCAAGTTAAAGTTCATCATACGATGTCTACTTTTTCAGGGTGGCTTGGTAAGCCAAAAGTGTTTGCGTATGTCTTGTTGGCGTGCTTAAATGACAGTTGTTTCGTACCTACAGTGGGAGCAGTGCATATGCGTATGCATAGTGCAGCGGAAGTAATACGTGAATATGAATCATTTGGCGAGAGGCTTTTTTCTCCGAGAAAATTGTTTGCTGTGTTGTAACAAACTCGCACACATTTTACTCAACTGCTTACGCCACATGGAAGTTGTCTCAAAATTTCCCCATGTTTACTACTACTACTAATACTGTATAACCTTCACCCCACAGCAGATGCATGTATATACGAACTAGATACCTACTTGTTCATCTTTTCATTTTCCAGGAAAGCTGTACGGGCTACTTTGGTTCTCCTTCCTCTATTCGGACTTCATTTTATTGTTACAATATACCGTCCATCTTCGTCTACAGGAGTTTGCCAAAACTGGACAGAACTCTATTTTTATGCCAATGATGTCCTTGACGGTATGCAAGGCTGCCTTGTGGCCCTCATCTTTTGTTACTGTAACGGCGAGGTAATAAAACGTTCACAAAGTCTTGCGGATTTTTAACTGGATCTAGCTTAATGTCTATTTCCACCATTCCACTTATTTTGCCTTTTACATGCTTTTGCCTTCTATTTCAACCTACTTTCAAGTGTGAGCGGAGTAATCTTGACGGGGTTTACAATGTATTTTACAAGCACGCTATGTTTTCAGCTACAAAGTTGTTGTGAAAAAAGAAATGAAATATCCGTCAACTCAATTTTTTCAGGTTCTTTCCCTTCTCAAGAGAGCATACGCGAGATGGAAAGCGCAGTATTTTGACGTGGGCCAAAGACGGAACTCACGTCACAGACCAAGCAGAGGTTCTGTACTTGGTCGGACTGTCGTGTCCACCCACATTTACTCCTCTATCCCGCCGTCCCCAGAGACTAATGTAATTGCCCTACCAGGCGGTTCCAATTCTACTTCTAAGGATCCATCACCATCCTCCCAGTCGGCTGGTGCGAATCTTTTGACAGTGAATGGGGCTTCTGGAGCAGTAACCATTTCTTCCAGTGTGACTACTTCGCCAAATGTGAAAAAGTCCGACTCCAATTCATCCCTGAAGAATAGAAAGAACCACACCTCGACAGCCACTAATGGCAATGCAATCAACATGTACGTTTCCACCGAGTATGGAAGTGTTAAAGAAAACCCGGGAGTGGAAATATCTTGCGTGTAAAAGCCTTGTTTGTTGGCTGTCACGTTTTGTATAGCTAAAAACAGTCTATTTGCTTATTACTTAATACTCTATTCTGAGAACGGTGTTACAACGTTATAATATCTATGTATTCAGTATTCACATTATATAGCATCAGAACTATTTGCTACTACTATTCATACCTTAAACTGACGAGAATGTCTCATGTTTGCCACATTGTTCTCGATGTGATTTTTAAAAAAATTAATTGATTTGCATTCATTGCGGATGTATTGGTGCATACTGACCAGGTTCTTACAACTGATATAGAAAATCAACGCGAGTTACCAACAAGCCAGTATTAATATATTCATTTTATCTTAATTAAATGCAAGGTGTTGCGTTTAAAAGTATAACGCGTGCCGAGATGAGAGTAGATAAAAATAAGATATGGGGGATGGGGATTATGGCTTTAAAAGTTATTTTTATTAAACATTTCGGATATAAATTTCCTAATAGAAAATAAAGTTTAAATATATGTAATGTGAGTATGAGTACCTATGCAAAGTTACATATATAGTGGCTCGTGTGTATAATATAAAGTAAAAGCTATCCAAGAGCCTTGAATGCTTGTGATTTGAAAGCATTATTTATTAATGTCAATGATATATAAATGTAAGTTATTATATTATGTCTGTATGCCCGAAAATATAATTTTCATTGTAATTAATCCGCTTGTGAAACAACAAACAGGCAGACTAACAGACAAGTACTCAACTAAACATTATTGCGTACCTCTGAATATTTCAATGGTGCATTATATCATGCAGTTCAAGTAATTCAATTTAGCAGTAAAATAGCCTATGTTGTGTGTTTAGAAGTGTGATTTACGAAACTGCAAATGCATGCGGTTATCAAAGTGTTGTTACTGTGACCAGTAAAAACTTTACGGCCAATTTATACAGTTAAGTAAGGATACGAATGCGCTTACAAATATTTGTAAGTTGATGATGTTGAACATTTGCGAAAGCAAAATAATGTGTTTACGCATAGCGTATCATATATGCAAAACGTCATCATTACTGTACTTGTACATGACATATTCCTAAAGGTGACCTCAGAGACAATTCATCCTGAAATTTTAAGAATAGATTTGATATACCAGACGTACTCCACGTGGAATCAAACTGTGTCGTATGAAGGATTACTTATATTTAGTATATAGTGTGCTCCTCAGTTTTCGTATATAACTTAACACGCAACATGAAACGGATCTATAAGATTATCTATATTATTATATACCATGCAGATTGCATTTCTTTGGAGTATTATGTAAATATATGCATTAATGAATGAACTATGTAATGTTAGTGCATATGCAAAACTATTAACATTTAAAATGTACCGAGAATTTGAAAATTTATTTATTGTGTCACTTTAAATACTATGCTTATTGTTGTAGGAAAGACATTAAAATGACAAACATTTGAAGAAATGTCCATGTCTGTAAAATAATGTACCAATGCACGTAAACACTTACTGAAGAAGCTGTTTTATTTCTTCTCAAAGCTATCATCTCGTATGCACTTCACAGCTCACGCAAGTAATAATAAAATTACATTCGACTTGTTTCAATCATCATCATGCAACAGAAACATGCATCAAGAGCACTACCGTTTTTTCTTAAATTGTCTAATATCATCAAATCTATGGCGGATGTGAGAATTGTTAAAAAATTAAAAGAAATAGTACATTCTGGTTACCTAGTTTATCCAATATTTAATTAACGGTATGATGAACGAGTGCCTCCAAACTCTCGGGAAAGTTGATCTTCAGCAATAATAGAAAGAAGAAATTGTTGCCATTGCTTTTTATTCGAACCGTAAACTTTCAGAGCCACCCTGGTCTCAGGGGCCATTATAGGGCGAAGGACTCGAAGTACCACTTCAAATGCTAGAGGAGCTGAGAAAAGAAAAGTTAGAAATGTCAATTTATCACAACTAAACTTGTAAAGATTACAGAAAGATTTGGACCACGTGATTTTAGGCATAAGGATTGGCTTACTATTAACAAGAACAATGTTATCGGCTAGGTTGGGATAGTATACTTGATGCTGGAAATAAGTGAATATAGCTGGAAGACCTGTTGACAGAGAATGATTCTCAATTAGGTAAGTCCACACTTGGAATTGATTAAAGAAGCAATTTTTCGAGGCAGGCACAAACTCTCTTGCATATTTCATTAATGTAAAAATAATTGAAAAAGAACTTGAGCCCGTACACTGTATACATCCTTGTTGAACTAAACTGAAATTCTCGAGATTAATAAGGAATTGAGACTGAGTGACATTTTCCCCTCGAGCTTGCTTCTCTCGAATTTCCTTGCTAACAATCTCGAACGCTCGGTCCAAGTACCTTGTGAATCTATGTGCTTGACCTGCAAGCACAGCCTTTCTGATGTCCCAATCACCAAAGGAAAATGCTATGATGGGTCTCCCTGTTTTGTCATGTGTATCTGTGGTGTAAGGGTAATCCCGTTCAAAGTCGGAAAAATCCTCGTTAAGCAGGTTGTCAATATTATTCTCTTCTCGCCATTTCAGATTCTGTGAAACACAAACAACTTTTACATTTATCCAATCAAGCCCAACTTTTCTTTTGTTTCACACACGTTCGTGTTTCTAAAAATGTGTGCACGCGAAAATCCGCTATCATCTCCGCCCGCGTACATTTGTTCATTAAGTCAAATTATATTAAATAACAACTTCGTGATTCTAGAGATGGAGCAGAAAAGCCATCATAGCCCCCATAGGGATGATTGTACTTAATAAAGCAAAATACATCAACTTACTTCAAGGAGTTTCTGTTCTGCCAGCTTGAGATCAAGGTTTGCAGCTCTCAGCCATCGAATCAAATAGATATCCTGTCTCATGTAATCATGCTTCAAGTGGTGACTCACGAATTCCCTAAACTGAAAAGTGTTTTATTTCCATTAGAAAAATAGTCGATGTGCAAATACACAACAAGACGCATATCTTTCCAACTTGAATAGCTAGATTTCGTTAACTATTTCAGTAATGAAGCTTAAAATTGCAAAATTATGCAAATATACTGTTTACCTTCTCTAATGCGACCTTCTCTTTGTAAGAGATTGTCAAATCTTGATCTACTGGGATACCATTTGAGAATTCGATCCATGACAAATGAAGTAATATGGAAAATACGAGACAAGGAAATTTTAGTTGTTTGTAGAAGTTTCTAATGTTCATTGTGAAATATCTATGGGACGAGAGGAAAAACACGCTAAGATAAGTACAGTCTGAGACTGAATCCGAGAGAAGTTCTCTTCACAAAGTCACAAAACCGGTAGGTACCTACTTAAGTTGACGTCAATTCAACACTCAAGATGTACTCCTTATGCTTTCAATGTCTTATATACAGTAGTTTTACTATGAGCTAAAATCAACTTCTCTGACTCTCCCCTCCTTGCCTTGTTGAAGTCGCTAAAGTCTTTTAAATTACACCAACACAATCACATCACTCTGAACCCAGGAAAGGCAGTGCGATCAGAATATTTATATGATCAGATTCCAATACAAAAAAAACAAATCCCGAAAATCTGAGGACACTTTTTTACGCAAACAGCACAACAATCACGGAGTTGAACGTGAGCAGTTCCACAATAACAGAGAACTGTTTTTATGGTATTTAAGCTCTTACTACTCACAAAATGTATCAAGATAAGGTGTAATAAAAATCCAAATTCACTCTCATGATAAAACTATGCGGGCTACCGTGTCTCCTTTATGGAAATCTAAGTGGAGATCCTTCCCGTAACTTTTGATCTTAATCACTACCAACTGTTGTACCTGAGGATGATATTGCACAAGTACAACCTTAAACTTTACGCAGATAATGTTGGCATAATATGAAATATGGCTTGCAATGATCAACTAGTTTCCATTGTGTAGTTCTCAGTTCTCAACTTTGTTTGATGAAACGATTACGGTTGAAATGGAGAACGAGTAATAATATGATTGTTATGTGTAAAGAGCCTGGCAGAGTCGCATGTGGTAGCTTTGTGATGTTATTATTGTACATGTTTGCCTTATTTAAATGCAGGTGAGGTGAAGGTAAGCAATGGTTTGCAAAGATGCTCCATGGAGTAGCTACTACAATTAATGATATTTGCCCCTGAGTGCTTGGCATTATTACCATGTATGTAGATTTCTAACTATAAGTATAGCATACACCTCAATAACAATGCCATTGTGCATCTCTGAGTGTTGTGAAGTGAGGCATAACATGATAGCGATGTCCCTGGGAAGATAGACTTGTGTGAAGTAGGTTTAAATGGTAAAAGTATGCTTTACATTTACCAGCTTTAGAAGATACTGCTTACACAAGTAAGACGTACATGATCATGAATATGCATTATTACTACTAAACGACAAACATAAGAAAATATAACATTCTAAGAAAACAATATAAATGAGTATGTTAAATTGCAAAAATAGCTGAACTTACTAGTGTTGTGTTCCTTAAAAAGTCGTCAATGCCATTGGCATTTTTTTTAGCTATCCGTGTTCGACAAAGGATTTTATGTTTATTAATTTTTATTTTTATGATTTCATATGATGATCATTTCATTGGATTTGTATTGTATTAATTTACTTTTGCAGAGGAATGTATAATACCAGTTCTATCATTAGACGTGAGCAATTACAGGCATCCAAATAAAAACTTGCTTGCTTGATTAAAAGTTCAAAATGTCCTCTCTCTCTCTCTACCTGTTCTAAACTCTCCTTATATAAAAAATGCATTGCTCCGTAAAGTGGCAAACGTATAGTAGTTCAATATTGCAGGAATCATGCAAACATGCTTTACTATGAGCATCACGTTACGATAATGAAACTCTGTATAAATTCCTTTAATTATGAAAAATCTAACCAAATTTAATATTGATCTTGATAAATCATAATTAGCTACCTACCAAAATTCGACGAATATAAGGGAAGGTTTAGTCGCTGCTAATTATAGTGCGTTATAATATCATTACGTAAGCGAATCGTAACATTATTCTTAATAGTTGCATTTAACCTTTTGCAATAACGCAGGAACGACCTTGCAGGAGCAGAGAGCATAAATAAATCCCAAAGATAATTACAAACCATGTTAATAAATTAAATTAACTGTGATGACACCACGATAATTAATTGTTGCGTCAATGTGTTTATTCAATGTATGATTAGTATACATAAATACATTCAGCTCGATTTCAATAAAACTTTTTTCCATTGCCCCAACGCCAGCTCATTTCTGAAATCCTTTTTGCACGTCCTTATATATAGCTACTACAAGATTTAACCTGACAATCTCAGCGTCAGAGTATATTTAGAAACATCCAACCCAATGTTGAATTGAGGATTTGTTCGCTTTTTTTAGAATTCACGTCAACAATATATATTACACCTCGAAATTATTACCACATTGTTACTTTTAAATTGGTTTGAGATTGGTTTTGGTATCTACAACTATTACACAAACATTAAATTTAAACTTAGGACGTTAGAACTCCATTGACGCATGCTCGTACGATGTTCAATAGCCTTTCAGAGTCCATAATTTATACTGATTTGATGTGGTTTATGACTACGATAAAATTCGACGCATGTTTTGTTCCCCCTTCCAAAAAAAGATTATTTCTTTATGTTTCAAGATTTAACAATAAGGACTCTACCATGTCCCCGAAGCCCCATAATAATATTATTTCATATGCACAACGAAGCAATTTTTATCTTTTTCATTTTACATCATTATTCTAAAAACGTAAAATACATTTATATTTTTATCTATTTCGATTTCCACACCAGAAGTAATGCAAGTGACAAAGTACCTAAAACAACCTGTTGTCTTATTTAACATTCTGTCAACATTACAGCTTGAAACAGAAACAAAATGTTCGGAAGAAATTACAAAATTTCTCCTCCCAAATGACGCTCACTAGCTGATGATGCACCTTTTTCTTTGTTCTCCTTTATGACTTTTGTCAAGAGTGTGTTCCCCATTACAATGCAACATGTTATTATCATCAATCGTGCTGTGTTTGTGATCACGTTCCCGGTCCAATATTTCAAGTCGTTCTTTCATTCTCTCAAGCTCTTTTTCCAATTCGGAGAGATCTATAAAAGATCACAATAGATTTTTGAATACTAAGGATGTTCCGTCTATTTTAGGCATTATAAAGCCTCGCTCAAGCTCATTGAAAAGCGTTTGCTCACCGTGTTTACAGCATTTATTAAAATCACGACTGGTTTCTTTTTCGCTTTCAGAATGGAGATATCGCATGTACTGCCGTGAGCACAGTTTTTGATAGAGTTTGGTGTGAGCTGTTTCTCGAGTTATTGTAGGAACTTCAACAAAGTCATAGTCTTGGAGTGACTTTGTACTGTGGGGAACAAATGATGAGAATTTTTTTGTATCAAATATTTATATACTCCGTCATAAAGGATTTATTTTTTGTAAAGTCACTCTAAAATTCTATCTAAATAGCTTACGGAAGGAAAACTATTAAAATAAAAGGCAGTTATCAAAATAGAGGCTTGAAGACAAAAATAAATCTGTGTTATAAACGGAAATACACGCATTACTTTTTCCATTAATCTTGTTACATCCTGCACAACAATTCAGCACAGTATGAAACCAACACAATACATTTAATAAACTCCTGTACTGATAAATCGAATCTAACCTTTTATCGCAACAATCCAGATTCTGATGGGGATGGGATTCCTTAATGCGTTGTTCTATTGCCCTTTTCCCTTTCGCTAGTGACTCACTTAAATCGTACACACGTTGCTGATCCGCTTCAAACAAGCTTTTGAGGTACTCAATATCTGCTAGGTATAATCAAGAAGCATAAAATCAAGCTCAAAATGCTTTTAATATGTTATCAATGATGTGGAGAGGACTGTTATTAAAGTGGAATAGTAAGTACTACGTAATACCTGACTTCGTGGGAGCATGCGACGATTCACATATTTTTCGAATATTACTGATAAGTAAGTGATTGCACTCCCGAATACAATCGATTTCTACACAAAGGAAACAAGTTAAAAGATTCTTTACATTTGATTAACGTTGTGAACAGTGCTTTAATTGCACTGTAGATAATAAATTAGATAACTTTGGCTTCTCTCTGACTATTTTCGATTTCTCGTATTCGTGGAGGTTGTGTCATTTCGGAGTTAGGAGTCTCGCGGAGTAAGTAAATATTGGGAGAGAAAAAGTTCAGGTCAAACTAGACGGTAATTAAAAATGATGCTGACAATGGAGCTTATTGAAATGGTGATATAGTTGCCACAACTGATTTACTGCCCGAAATGTGCACACAACGGCACTTGAAGCG
>JAHZNA010001062.1:0-10348 GCA_027743935.1 Sinodicranocentrus sp. ZH6 | reverse complement strand
GAACTATCGGTTGCTTGTAAAAACTACATACATAAAAACGTTTACAGTTTCGTGATATTCCCCTTTTTTCCTAACGTTCTTGTGGACGCCCCAGGGGATTTCTGCAAGGGAATGTATGATTACGATTACGATCAACGATACACAAGGTTTCTCGCAAACTGTCAATCCAATCTTTGAGAGAACTTCAGTTGTCGGCTCCTCCTTTAGAAAATTCCTGCAGAAGTTCGAGAAACTTCCTGGGTGAGTACAAACATACACGTTTTCTAAACTTTCTTGACCATCCAATGATTTGATTTCGGGCTCCAGATTTATAAGGTGATTTGAGAAGGGGCGTTGCCAATTCTGTTTTGTGTTGTTTTTACCTCTACATGCCCCATACACTGTTGGAATAAGAGTCGTAAGGAAATCGACATTTTAAATTTCACCTTGAATTTGACTGTTAGAACTGATAGTGAGAGCAACTGTTGACTGTCATGAAAGATATACACACTCAGAATCTGAGTCTGGCTGTCTCCGATATAACTTTAAACTTTTAAACCTTGTCCACCTAACTTAACTAATTAGAAAGATTAATATTTACAAACTTTCAACTCATTCATTTCATTTTCAACTCGATTCTGAACCCAAAATTTAATTTTTATTCAACTTAATTTTTTAATTGAAAAAATGTGGACTGCTAACCTGACTCATGACCATGACTAATGTGCGTGAGTTTAGGCTTACCAACCCCGAATGCGAATGAACAGCTGTGAATTATCAATATTACATGCACAGTTGACAGGGATTTGGTGTAAATTAAATTGTTTTTGCAGCAATTTCCAGTTTGAATCTCAAATAAATTCGTTCAACGTGTCAGCAGTTGTTTTATGGTGACTGTTAATTCAGTCAACGAAGTGACGAGTGACAAGAAGGAAATCAATCAAAAGGTATGGATCATGGAGGGCTTCAAAGCTACTGACATAACAACCACTGGGGTAAGTTACTGAATAACTGAATGATACTGCAATAAGTAATCTAGACTAGATAACTTAAAGTAAGTATTAAGTTAACATTGAAATGTTTACCATTTAATTTTATTAGCTGATAAGGGAAGACGTCTGTTTTCAATGGAAAATTGAAAACTTCAGTGTTCTCAAGGAAAACAAGACACTGATTGACTTGCAAAGGGTAACTGTAAAAGCTGGAGTATCCAGTGGAATTCCAAGTGAGTGGCAATTTTATCTACGAGTAAAATCAGCTGATTTAGGCGACGGGGTAGGAATTTTCCATCGTCTCATAAAACCCGATATTGATAAGGAGGGAACAATCTCATCGAAATTTTTTGCTAGAATTAAAACTTTTGATGGGAACGGAAACTACGCTAATTTAGGTGAAGATTGGACGAATTAGTTAATTAACAAATATTACAAAATATATCAATAGGTTAATTCATTGTTAATCTATTACAGAAACTAACCTGCGACTAGCCAACGCCAGCAATAAAAATCGTGGGTTTGGCTGGAATGACGTAATAAAAAGGAACTGTCCAATTGAGGAAATTCCGTTGATTAACGACTGTCTCAATGTGGATATTCGGTTGTCCGTTTTCACTCTGAAGGGTGTACCTAACGCAGTTAATGACGCTGCCAGCGCTGTCACCATGTTGGAGAAGCAGGCTAGAAACAATTTGCTAAGTCGATTGGAGTCTTTGTATGAAAATCGAGATGAGTTCAGTGACATGAAAATCATTACTAAGGACAAAGAGGAGTTCTTTGTTCATAAGGCTATTTTATCCGGTAAGAATATAATTCAAAAAAATTTAAGATTACATAATAATAAGTGTTTAATTAGTGAATTAAATGATAATTCCAGGTGGTAGTCCTGTCATGAAGGCAATGTTCAATTCTCAGATGACCGAGGCACGAACCGGGGTTGTCAGAGTGAATGATATTTCGAGCAATGTCATGAAAATAATCTTGCATTACATTTACACTGGAAAGCTTCTCCAGGATGGGCTCACGTCTGCTGAAAATATTCATGAATTGGCTTATGCAGCTGAGAAGTATGAGCTTCTTGATCTTCATAAAACTTGTGATGCACTGTTGACTGAAAATTGGGATATGTGTAGTGCGTCAAAGTCACTGAAAATGGCGGATGGACTTCGTCTTGAAAAAACAAAGTCTTCCATTGGCCAGTTTATTGAGAAGTTCAAAAGGAAGTGAATTAGAGAAGATGTGCTGGATTCTATGTTGACCGTTTTCTGTAATTGACTAGTTGGAAATTGAATTATTGTAGCAATTTTATTGCAATTATTAAGTAGTATAAATTATGTAAAAGTGAAATGTGTTAATTAGATTCTATTTTTAGTTAAAATAAATACGTTTCTATAATTTGAGGATGATAAAGAAAATTGTCTTCATTTTCATCCATCAGTTTCAGTTAATACGTAATTGAGTAATTAATTCACAACATTAATGTCAATTTATTATAAATTGTGTATACAATAATTACTAAATATTTCTACAATAACTGTCAAATCATATCAAATAATAATTTCAACTGCACATGAATTCTTCCGTTTTTTTGAGAATACCATTTTTCCAAAATTTTCTAATGATTCTTGAGCACTCGATAGGTCACATTTAGCCACAAGGGGGGTTGAAAAGGTCAAGGCAATATAGGCGGATTGGGCCGAATACAAGTGACAAGGTCAAGGAAATACGCAAATGACCTTAAGACTTTCTCTCACTCTAATCATTAAATCCTCGTGACTTGCTTCTTGCTTCATTCTCAAGAGAAAAACAAAGGTCAAAGATCCTGGCGATGGTAAATATTCAAGAAATTTGGAAAATGCAACAGTGAAAGTCTCAAAGGTCAAATCATGTTCTCGTATTTTTCATAAAATTGCAAGTAATCAAATCTTAATTGGTCCATACTACACAATAAACAGGGGAAAGTGAGATCGGGGACTTTCCTTTAAAAAACAGCGCCAATGACTGGTGGAAATCCTCAAGCCGACCAGCCAATCCCCCAAAGCCGACTTTTCAGCCAACCCCCGCAACCCGACTAGCCGACCCCGAGAAGCTGACTTTCGAGCCGAGCCCGAGAAGCTGCCTTTCGAGCCGACCCCCAGAAGCCAACTTTTCAGCCGACTTCTAGAAACATATTTTCCCTAAACTCGATGGACCCGACTTCATTTGATTTACTTGCTTGGTTAGGTTAGGTTAAGACGTCAGATGTTTACTAATGCATTGAATGGCTAACTAACCATCATGACATCCTCCAGCAATTTTAGTTCACTCTGCAATGCTATACTTCTCTTTCATGAAGTGAAAAAAAAGTGCTGGATCTGCGATGACATAGTATGCATAATGTATTTTTTTAAAACTACACTGCTACAGAAGCGCCGTCTTAACCTAACCTAACCATTTAAATCAAATGAAGTCGGATCCATCGGGTTGGGTTTAGGGAAAATATATTTTTAGAAGTCGGCTTCTGGGGGTCGGCTCAAAAGTCGGCTTCTCGGGGTCGGTTCAAAAGTCGGCTTCTCGGGGTCGGCTGGTCGGCTTGAGGGTTTCCACTGCCAATGACTGAACCCTTTTAACTCTGGATAAGTGTGCAGTGTGAAAAAAATATGTTGGAAGGGGGATTAATAATGAATTATTAATTTAAAATTAACAGTTGCGAAAAAGAAGAGGTTTAAGTTCCAAAACGTGAGAATTTGTGAGAAACCTTTTCTGAGAAGAGAATAATTGTGCCTGGAAGGATTTATTGAGTGATATGTCGAAATCTAGTTGTCAGTAGATGAGTAGACATATAGTCCTCAGTCCTCACAACATGAACAGCTGACAATCTCTGTTCCAGAGTTCCAGTTCCACTCCATTCTCTCTCATTGTTAGTCATTATTTTCTTCAGTCATCAGTTTGAAAACGTGATATATTTTCAGTGCTTATAGAATGAGCGTGACCGGGTGAATTATAAAATACAGTCAACAGTTGAGTTGATCAGGTAGGTACTGACACTGACTGTACATTTAAAATCTCACAGAGAAAAAAAAACTGAATAATATAAAAAGTTGAAAGTTAGCTCAGGACAGACAGAGGAGTTAGTTTGTTTACAAGTTTAATAGGTTTGTACATGCATGCATAGATTGGAAGACAACCCACTTCACTGACTTTCTAAGCTTTAAAAAAAATGCTCACATATACTAAGACGTACTGACGTACATGACATGTTGACATTTGACATAATTGTAAGTGGTAAGTACACTAGACTAGACGTCAGACGTAGACTGTTAGTCAACGAGTTTTTGGACTGGTTTTTGGCCAAGGTTCAAATATTATCTGGTCGTGGCAACTTTCATGTTTTCTACTGCATTTAAAATAGACGGATTAAATGATAAATAAATGAAGTTATGATGAATAATTTCATTAGTTATTAATGTATTGTTTCTGCTTTGTTGTAGGTTAATTTCCCACGTCAAGGAACCTTTTCGGTTCTGGAACATTTGAAAGGTTAATCAAACAATAACCAATCAACCAGCTTATCTTGTTAAGCTCTCTAAGCGGTTCCTCTATGATCAGTGATTTGCAGATTAGGATACGATAATCTTCACCCATCCCGTGCGTGGCCGTGGCCAGGTTGTTTTTTGGGTCCCTGTCACCTGTCGATTGCAGCTATGGATGCAGAATTGAGGGTACGAGTAGACCTTTTATCATAATTTTTAATTTTATAAATTTTACTATTAACATTTGCTTTGGATGCCTGGGATAACCTTCAAATATACGTATTTTAATAACATGTCACAATTTTTATTACCTTTGCAGAGTATGGTCATGTACTTTCGTGTTGCGGAGCTTCAGAACTTGCTCGGTTTTGCGGGGAAGAGCAAGATAGGGAGAAAAAATGAGTTGCAAGCGAGGTGCCTGAAGTTGATCAAAATTGGGTCGCTCCCGATTGACCCGATTGCCATGAAAATTAAGGGTCTCTATCAAAGCATCCAGTAAAGAATCATGTTTTATTAAATTGTTAATATCATGACCTTGGCATTATTATCATCGTATTCAATTTAATAAAATAAAATAAAAACGCCAATTTATTTTATCAGGAACAACAGAGAGGCGACGATCGGAATGGGAACCCTTTATTCAGCCAACACGAATTCCTCGTCAAACGCCGACAATTATGACAACGCCACTACTGCCAGCAGCTTGGCTGGGTATGACAATGGATCTTCTCACTCATCGGATATCTTGCAGGTAACGGAACGGAAAAAAACATGTGACCTAATTATGTTGACTGTTTGATTGTAATTGTAATTGTTGTAATTTGTAAACTTTCCAGCAGGAAAATCTGCTCAGTCGTAGATACATTTATTTAAATATAAATCAACACATGATGAATGGCCAGCATCATTCAGTTCCAATTTGTCCAGATGTTGTCATGAAGAAACTGCCTTTTTATGACATTCAAGCAGTCCTTTTGAGACCTACTAGTCTTCGTAAGTATAAATGATTTCTGGTTTGTTAAAAGTTATAAGTCGATCCCTCCTGGGTTTAAATGAGTTTAACGAGTGGATTTATGCTAAACAGTCTCACAAGGACACAATCTCACACAGGAAGCTACCCACACTTTTTGTCTGACGCCAACACAAGTTTCAGATATTTCGGAATCGAGACATTTGGTAATCGGGCCGGATACATCTAAGAACGTAAAGCTCCAATTCCAGTATACCAACCAGGTGAGTGGTTTGTTGATTTTTTTTAAAAACTTTGAAGTGATTTTTTTAAAAGATGAGGCGAAATCTGTATCTTATTTACTTCTAGGTGCAGATTCGTTTTTGTGCTTTAGACACATCAAAAGAGCAGGACGACTTATTCCCACCGAATTTAGTTGTCAAGGTCAACGGTCGACCAATTCAGTTGCCTAAGGCGATTCCGAGCAACAGACCTGGCGTGGAGCCGAAACGACCTTCTCCTCCTCTTAACATCACAAGTAATATCAAATGCTGTTCTGTCTCTGAGAACCATGTCACTGTTCAGTGGATGTCGGATCCGAAAAGCTATGCGATGCAAGTGACCTTGGTGTCTAAATTGAATGCTGAGGAACTATTTCGAAGACTAAAAAGGAAAATGATTCAACCTTCAGATTTCACTAGAGGTCGAAGTAAGCTACCTTTCATAAATCCAAATCTGCAAAGAGATATAATTACTTAATATATTCAAAGAGTTCAAAGTGCTCATGTTTTCCTTGTTTATTGTAAAATCTCCAGTCAAGGAAATCACGAGTGCGGAGGAAGAGGATCTTTGCGCGCCAACTAGTCTTCGAGTCACTGTTGCATGTCCTCTTGGCAAAAGTCGGATGATATACCCGTGTCGGGCATCTTCTTGCAAACACCTCCAGTGCTTTGATGCCAATTCCTTTTTGCTCATGAATGAAAAGAAACCTTCTTTTATGTGTCCTGTTTGCAATCAACGTTTAAAATTTGATGATTTACAAATTGACGGGTAAGATATTAGATAAGATGATGAAATGTTAAAAAAGTATTTTCTTTTCGATCTGATTCTCATTTTAATGTAATTTGGTTCATATCATATCTCTCTTGCAGATACTTCATGGATGTTCTTCAAAAATTGTCAATTAAGGATGGAAATGATATCGAGCTTTTCCCCGATGGCACTTGGGAACCTGCAATCAAAGTTAAAAGGAAAATTGAAGACATCGGTCCACCCGCCAAAGTTAGCACTGCATTCTTAATGAATATTCTTCTTTGCTCTTTATTATTCCTTTGTTTAAATACATCATTTTAATGTTTGCAGCGAATTAAGGCTGAAATTAAAGATTTTAAAATGAACTCAACGATCCATCTCGACGATGACGTCACTTCAAGCAGTAATGATGCTCCAATCAAGTCAAAATCGGATGTGAAGAAAGAGGATCCAGAAGTAATTGATCTTATTGATTCTTCTGATGAGGAAGAGGAACTAGCGCCTACTGAGCAGCCACCGGAGATTGAAGAACCGGCTCCTCCTTTAGAAGAGAATGAGGAGGCTCCTCCGGAAGAGGAAAGTGAGGAGGAAGTAGAAATCCGACCACGGAGAGTGAAGCCTCGTATAAATTACATAGAAGAGTCGTCCTCTGATAGCTGTAAGTTTTAATGCAATCCATCTAACTTTCATATAAAGTAGGCTAGTTTAGAATTTAAATCTCAATTTGATTCTAATTTCGGAACTTCAACCACGAATGACGGAACAGCTACATCTGACAGTCCCGCTCGTGCTCGTGCACGTCGTGCACCTCAAAGTCCGTCCTCTGTCGAGGAATCTGATTATGATGATGATGATGAGGAGGAGGATGAGGATGATGAGGAGGATGATGATGATACGAGCTCTTAGAGGAGTTTTATCAACTTGTGCAGTGGGAAGTTAAAATTAGCGAAGGTATGTTTATTTTTTAGCTGCTTTATTATATTTACACCACATGATGGACATTGGTTGGACATTGAACATCATTGGTTTATTTTATTATCTTTTCATCCACCTCCAGGTTACTATCCTTGACCAGCCAGCGGTGGAAGAGGGGAGGTGAGATACATGAGGTGGATCTAACTTTGTTTAAGTTTTGACTGATAAATTAAGCCAAATTACAGAGACAGTGGACTTGTGATTATAAAGGTGGAATATTAGTTGTAAGAAGATTTATGCTTGGAATGCAGAGTTCTCAAGGTTTTTCTACTTGTTACCTGAAGTATTTGTAGTGTACAATATAATAAGCAATCACTCCCCAGTGGGTAAGTTTTAAGTTGTCAGTGAAGTGTAAAATATTGGATTTAAGTAGGAAGGAAGAAGTGATTGTATTTTTATACTTGAAATGGCATGAAAAAAGCACAAATTGCGTCACTTTGTAATACTTCGTGATATACCCTCATGTTACCAATTACCCTACTTGTTTTCAAAGTACAATTAAGGCAGGAGTATTGTTAGTGGATGTGTGGTAAAATAATTTTTTGCTTGAAGTACAGTTTCTTTTTCTTACAATCATTTTCAAATTGTTTCAAATTTCAAATCATCATATTTAATTTTTCGAGTTAAACATTAACATTTGGCATGTGAATTTTTTTGCTTGACCAATCCCTCTTGCTTAAATGTATGATTTAATTTATAAAAGTGTTCTTGTGTGAAGACTTGTGAGTTGAATAAAATATCAGACTTTCTAAGCTGAGTTTTTGCTTTAGATGAAAAGAAGAAAGGGAAAATGAATGCGATTGTATTTGCTTCTCGAACGCAACATTAGTTAAAGGGGTTACAGGGTAGGAAGTATTTTGTGATGATGCTAGATGATGCACTACTGTCTACCCAATGTTCCCAAAACGTATTGTTTACCCAACATGCAAATCACCCAATTGAAAAAAAATCCCTGCAGAAAATCGATTATCATCGTATCGTAATCTGCAAATCTCTGATCCCAGGGGAAACGCCTAGTGAGCTTAACAAGATGAGTTGGTTGATTGGTTATTGTTTGATAAACTTTTCGGATGTTCTAGAACCGAAAAGGTTGCTTGGCGTGGGACACCTAGATAACAAAGCAGAATGAATAAATTTGTAACTAATATGTAGACTCTCTTTGACCTACGAAATATGCTTTTGGATGTTGAGAGTCTTTTGATACCAATGTTATCCTTCCTAAAGAATGAATGTCAAACACCCACTATAATTTGATCGACAAGTATCAAACAGCAAGAGTAAAGTGAATGCGGAGGGAGTACATTCATGTTTTTAGGGACAGCTGAAAACCGAATACTTTTATTGAATAGAATTTTTAATTTCTTAATGGAATTTTGATTAAATAAGAACTTAATTTGACTTCAATCTCTCACTTTTGGAAACTAATGGTAAACAACGTGATGATAAGGATGCTCATCTAGAAAAAATATTTTGTAGTTCAAATTTCCATTTAATAAAAAGTAGGTTAATATGTAAGGTAAATCCAATTAGGATGATTTACCTGTGCTAAAAATCCATAATTCAATCGATAAAGTCCATCCGCCCCAATTGCAATTCTCTCAAAGTTAAATTTCAAATCTTTGATGAATTCTTTCCATTCTGGTTACCTGTGCTAAAAATCCATAATTCAATCGATAAAGTCCATCCGCCCCAATTGCAATTCTCTCAAAGTTAAATTTCAAATCTTTGATGAATTCTTTCCATTCCGGGTGTCCCGCCCAAGTGGAGCATTCCATTGCCCAGGTTTTCACAACAGACATCTACTCGTCAACAAAAAGAAGTTGATTATTTACCGAATGGTTTTAAAACATGGATTTTCCATACCTCACCTTTCTCGCCACTTCAGCGGAAATAATTAAAGCCAGAGTGAAATTGAGCAAGGAAACGCAGACTTGAAATATAAAACAAGCATCACCGGATGTCAACTGCCGCACTAAAGTCGAAAGAGAGGTATAGGCTTGCATCGCAAATCCAAAGAAGGACATAAGTCGACCATAACGAGTTAACCGAGTTCGAGAAGGATTTGAGGTTTTTATAAGATTCTAAAATTGTATTTAACGTCTCCCTACTATTACACATCTGATGGTTGGGAACTACATCAACAACTTTCTCAAAGTTATCTACAGCAATCCATAATGACAAAGGGAGTGGTCCAAAAAGAAAAACGTCAGAAATAATCCAGACCAATTGGGTGCCCAATGTAAGCCAAATTGAGGTCACTCCCAGAGCCACGTCAAGTGGGGCTACGGACATTGAAGAAATTATTTTTGTTCTTGATCGAGCCTCCACCACCGGAAGTGAATACTCTCCGAGGTAAAAGCGTCCAAGAAATATGTAGGTTTTGAAGTGAGCCCAAATTGTGTACGTGTTCCATGTAAACCCAAATTTGTATAAGAGGTCAGCTCTGAGGGCGTATTTGATTGAAACGAGTAAATTCAGAGTGGTCAGGTAACCCATGTATAAACAAGGAAAGCTAGTCCATTTACATTTTTGTCCATTTCCTGAAATACTCCGAGCTGCTTCGAATACCGTAAAGTATTTTTCTGGCTTGGTGAAAGCAGACCAAAACAGATTCCCAAGTCTGTAGGAATAAAGGATTTGGCAGGATAAAAGAAAGTATCCTTTCGGTGAAGACTTTCCACTGGAGACAAAAGTTTTCAAATGTTGAAGTATAATCAAGAGTCGAACGATAAGCACCGGTAGCCAGACCAATATGATGCAAACTAACTGTAATAAAAATTGTTGTAATAATAATCGAAGTAATTCATTAACTATTTAATTACCTTTCTGAGTTTTAATGAAATCCCCTTATCCTTTCCCCAATTTGGGTTAAATGGAATGACGAAAGTGTGGTAGGCAATGGAAAA
>JAHZNA010001061.1:0-53953 GCA_027743935.1 Sinodicranocentrus sp. ZH6 | reverse complement strand
TCTTAATTTCTCGTGAACGGCTTTATATTTTCCCGTTCTGTTTTCACTAATCACAAAATTTAATCAATTTTTCAACAAATATTGTTTTTTATCAAATTTTCTACGCTCCTTTTTTCCATTATATTTGTATGGTTTATTACTTTACTATTGAGAGAAATTATTAATAATGTCTTCAACTTACAATACTATTTTACCCATCTAGGGATATCGGTATGTTATCCAGAAGAAAAAAACGTCCGACTTCTTTTGACTTCAACTCCCTTGTCTCATTTAAAATAGCCCTTTTCCCTTCATAATGAAAAGTATACCCGAGCACCATGCAAGGACTTTGAAGGACCCGTGTTTAAGCTAAATTCCAAAGTAATCTTAGAGAAAATTGAAAATCACTCGTTATCATTATGAGCCAATCTTTTCCATCTTTTGGAAAGTTTAAGGAGACAATAAAAACTCTGTATTTCCACTGGGATTGAAAATTTTAGCATTCCAAGTATCTCATGGAGGGGCGAATCCTCTAAATTTTGAGAAAAAGAGAAGCGGCGAAGGCACTCTATATACACTTTGTTACAAAGAAAAGTTAAGTTCGATTAGTTAAGTACATTTGGAAATGATTTCCTGTTATGCCAAAAGTACGTCGTAAGAAGTCGTCCTTTTGGCGATCTGGATTTTATTCCTCCCAAGAAAACCATATTGTAGTCAAGCTATTATATCCTGTGTCAGGGCTCCTTGTGGGGAAAAAACTTTCCAAGAAATGGGAAATCCCTACACATTCAAATGTAGAAAAGGAGGATCCGACGCTTTCCTTTCTAAATAAAAGTTAGCGGGAAAAGAAGCTGTTGGACAACTTTCACTAAAAGAAGGAACACAAATATTAAGCTGAAGAGCCATAACTCAACCATGTTCATATAGTTTTCCATTCTATACTCCCGTTTGATCCTCCTCTTTTCTACTTTTTTATATGTATATTGAATGATCCATATCACATCATAGAATTTTTCTCACAGCCATACACTTAATATATTAGAGTAATAGGAGATTTTTTAAAAAAAACCTGTTTGCTTTAAGTATCAAAGTGAAAGTCTCTGGGTTGAAGTTCTTTTTTCTTCTCCAGCACCCTTTTTTATGTTCTGTAAAGACTCTTCTTATTTTCGGATCTTTCAAAGACATGGATACAATCTTATATGCTTTCACGCTTTTCTCTTCTGCTAGCTTCATAAATCCAGCCATTTTCCTCACCATTCTGACTATAAGTACATGCGAACTTGAAAGAGCGCCAAATGTTTGGGAATACCTCTCTCCAGAAAGGAAAAAAACAAGTCACACACTCATTCATTATATTTTAGAAACACGAGGAGAAAACCCCCTCCAGCATTTTTCCACCTTGTCACTCCTCCTCTTCCTCTGAATAGCAATTTCTCTTTTTTATCCTTCTTCTTCTTCGTCTTGTTTTACTAAACAATTACATATAGGTAGGGCTACGACAATTGAAGTCCTTTTAGTGGTTTCCTTCAACACGAACAATGTTTCTCATAAATAATCGGCTTAAAGGTGAGCTCAACTGCATGAAAAAGGATTGACAAGTCTTGGATGAAACTAGGAAGGAAAGTTTTTTCCATTTGTCAATCCATGTAAAAGTGAAAGTTTCACAAAGGCTTGACTACACTTCCAGTCTTTTTCCATTCCACTTGCTCAAACTTTACAAGAGTTTCTACATGTCAAAAGTCGTTTTCCCACGGCTTTGTGCTACATCAACTTAATAATTGTGAACCAATCTAACATGTTTCTCATTTCTTGTAAATCTTTTCAGACGAATCGCAACAACGTCGAGGGTTAGCTCGAGAAAATTGTCAAAGTGAAAGGAGCCTAGGCGCATAAACAAGAGTCACAATGACTGTCAGCTATACAGCAGAAGTTGCCACATGTAAAGGATTTGGATGTTTCCTCAAACTTCTTTTCAGGTAAGTATAGATGAGATACGTGACACGACATTGATCTTATTTTGTCATTTGATCTATTCCAATATTGAAGACTTTTTCACTGGATTTCACTCGCTTGACCGATTTCATTCAGTTGTCTTGTACAACTCGAATGATTTTATTGTGCACCTTTAGTATCTTTTCTCTCTGTCAATGCCCCCACTTTTCTCCGAGGTATGGAGAAATAATCCCTGCATAGATGATCCATATAAAAGCTATATGCTGTTTGCTCTCATGGAATGCTATTGTTTGGAAGGGAGGCTGAGAAATACAAAGGGGAAAGGATCTCCTTACAATTCAAGTTTGACGGGAACAACATTCCATTACTTAGGAATTGTCAGCAATTGTGGATTCAACGTATAAGATTATACGTCTACTTTCCATAGATCCCCTTTCACATGCTAAAATGGAGAAAAGGGTCGTTTTGCTACACTAGGTTATTTATGATCCATTCTAGCTATTTTCGAGTGACCCATGTTTCTAACAAAAAATCTTGGAAATAGCATTTACCTAATGGACAGCTGATAAGATTTTCCAGAGAAGAGGAATATCCTTATCCTTTTCTAAATGGATAATCCAATTTTTTCAATCCGGCTCAAATGATTGAAAAAATATGTTGAACTGTGATTGAAATGTTTTTGTACAAGATGGCAAAAAATTCCAACTAAAAGATCATTCTGATACCCTACCTTCTTTTGAAAGTTTACATTACATTGTCAACATGGTTGAGAAAGAGTTCCTAAAAGACACAGAGAATACTATTATAGTGACCATTCCCAAAGACACGAGATATACGTATATAACTATTATAAAGCACCAAGTGAAAGCTTGTTCCTCTCGTAAAAGACTTTATGTACAAAGGAGAAAGAAAAAGAGATAAGACAAACAATGACGACAAAAAGTAAGACAGTGGGAGAAGGGAGAAAGTGAGATGAAAAGAAGTGGCTTCGTTCCCTATGGAAATTTGAGCAATTTACCTTGGGACTAGTTTGGCTGTAGAAAGAAATCAGCAGGATTGTTCAGTGAAGATGAAAGTGAATCTCAATGAATGCATGCATGCGGGAGCAAGCTGTAAGCAACACAGCAACCAGTGTTAGTATTTTCCACAAAACTCAACAAAGATTCTATGAGGAACAAAAATGTACACTTCTTACATAATACACATATTAAGGAATGGGATATAACCTTTCACTTTAATATGGTCATAGCGGCATGTGCATAACAGCTATAAAGAAAGTCGCCTACATTATAAGTACATCCGAAATCCTCTTCTTTTGTTAAACTATTCAAGAAACTAGCCCACCTACTTGGTTACTCACACTTGACAAAATACTTGAACAAGTTGTTGTTATACCAGGGAATACAAGCATTATTGAGTGGTGACATTGAGCTAGAATGAATTTTCTTTTTTCAGCCAAACTAAACCCAGAAAAACTACCTAGTTTCTCACTTTATTTTTTATTTCTTTCCCTCTGAGGAATTCTTTAAGAGGAAACAAGGCATTCTAGAGATGAGGGAAGAAGAAAATAGAAAATAAAACCCGACTGCGCAACAATCTTTAGCTATACTGGTGACAATGTATAGCTATCAATCTCAAAACTATTTTTTCAAAGGGACGAGTAAAAACAAGTCGTCTATATGTCTATTTATATGAACACCCACCTTTAATATCTTAACCGTTGTCAGCTCCTACTTTCACTATTGTCATGTTGAACACCATTTTACTTGAGGGAAGATTTTTCTCTTCACTTTTTCTCATCAGCAGCTCCCTGGAGAAAGTACTTACGTTAGAACAAAAGTATTCCTTCCGTAAGAAAGGTATATACTGGGGCGGAGAAAAGGAGAATAAAATAGAACGTTTTTGCCAAACTTAGCCATTTACTTTTTCTCTCTTCTGTCTTGTCTCTAATATATATATATATATATATCATGCAGACGCGTTTTGGGAAAAGCAAAGTACGGCTTTGGAGAGACCAGCAGATGCTCAAGAAGAGTTTGCATCTTTACTATTTCATCGCTCATCCATTTTCCACATTATGAGGGAGAAAAATGCAGATATAAAAATAAAAAAAGTTCCATTTAGATTTTTCGAGTGAAAGTGGAACGAGCTCACTCACACGTGCATACAGACTCGCATTCACAAAACAGATTCACTTCAGAATAGTCATTTTCTTCAAATTGGGACGATGCGCACATCTCACACACACTCGACGAAGAAGGAATATGTTTTTTGGAGTATATGATAAAATATAGCTGGTGCATGCCAATTCATATTTATAGTTTTAAAGTCACTTCCTCCATAATAATCGTAATCTTCCTAAGGATAATCTATCTGCTTAATGGTCGATTTCTACGATTTTATGTTCTCTTTATTTTTCTCCTTTGGATCTTGAATCTCATCGTATGCCAAAGGAATATTTTATAGTCAAGGATTAAAATTGGGGAGGAAAGGAAACGCTACGAGTTAGAATGTGAGGGGGATTATGAAAAAAATAAAACGGCTGGTTGAGCCAAGTAGAAAAACATACCTTTTCCTCTCAACTCTCTGTGAGAGGAGGAAAGTGTGAGAGCTATTTATTTAACAATTGGAAAGGAGCTATTGAGGATCAGGTTTATATACCTCTTACACATGACGGGGTGACAGTGATGTGCAATAGGATGTGGCATTCATGAATATGTGTGTAGAAAATAATGCAGATTTTCTCCCACTTTCCCATGAAACGTAGGAGAAATAAGTCCATCATTTTCAGGAGAAAAGATTGGCTCATTCAAGGGGAATAACCCGTGTCATTATCTACGCAAAAGAGGACATGAATGAAGGATAGGGAGCATATGCTACTTCTCATTTTTACACGGGATTACATATCTCAAACATGCCAACTGAGTCACTCACTTTTGCCTTTACAAACTTTCTTTTCGTTTATGTCAAGGTGGCAGAGAAAGTGAGGGGAAAACTGGTTTTGCACAAGGTAGCCCAGATGAATGTACTTTTATATATATGTATTTATTTATGCATGTACTATTTAAGTGCGAGTGTGTAGGAGTGTATGTGTAAGTGTGAATTGCATGTATGCGGTGTGCGGCGATCGACTACTACTGTCATCCGGCTAAACTACTTTTTTGCTTATACATTGCATTTTTATGATCATGACATTCATATCCGGCAAAAAAAAGCTTATTTGGAAGAGGGGAAAGCTTGACAGAAATGTATTCCCGACATTTTTCCGTTGACTCCTTTCACCAAAGGAAGTCTTAGTGTTGCCCTTGAGGAATAAAATGCTACGCTCTATGTGTTCACCGTGAGCTGCGACAACTGTCAAATCTTGTTGGAGTTGTGTGTATTGTGTGCAAAAAAGAACTGAGAACTATGTACATATTTCTTGAGAAAGAGAAAAGGAAAACGAGTTTTACCTTGGGTGAGGTGTACTACATTGCTAAATTTTTTGTGATCATGAAGCCGTAAAGGTACAAGCTTTTCAGGAAATAGGTGACATGGACCATCGAAGAAAGTATTTTTTAAAATCTAGTTCCATGCATGTATATTCTCAGCGAAACCAGGAAATAAAAAAACAAAATCAATTTAGTCACGGTAAAATAATACTTACTCCTTTTCCTTCAGTGTACTAGTTTGTCACAAGATTTAGAATGTGAAATGACGTATTTTCTTCAAAAACCAGAGTAAAGTTTCCTGGTGAGCTCACATGTAAATAAGATTGAATAAGGTGAGGGGTTTGGGATAAACCTTGAAATGGAGAAATCCCATCCTTTTTTCTCTCCTTTCTTTATAACGCACTTGTTTACACTCAACTCCAGCTTTCACTTTGATGTACATAAAAGTGGAGGAAATATGGAGAAAATGTGAGAAGCTCGTTTAGTGTTACATGGTGTGGTAGCACTAGTGGTGGTAGGTAATTGGGACCTTATATGAGCAACCGGAGGAATGGGGATTGGATTGGATTTAAAAAATGATTCATAGCTTAGCACCGTTCAAATGGCTCTCTGGAGGGGATAGACAAATGCTGTATTTTTTGTAGGAAAGAAAATCGGTACACAGATGAAAAAAGACTTTAGTGAGGGCGGCTCCAATCACAAGAAATTATAGCACTTGACAGCTTAATGGTCCATTATTTCGATGCATAAAAGAGAGCGGAAATAGAGAGAAAAAGTTGAGCAGAGTTTCGATCCTCAAACCATTGCAAGCCAAATGTGTATATTTATTTTTGTTGAGGCTATGCATCTCCCCAAAAAAACTCCAACTTTCTAATAAAGTTCTTTCTCTGTCTTCCATCCAACCACATGCCTCTCTCCTTTAATGAAACAGGCACGCTGGACAGGTCTCTTATATCCGGTTCTCAAAAGATCAAATCAAAGTCTTTTACAGCTCCGTAAAGAAAGACAAAGTGAGTGGTGATCACACATTTGGGGAATCTTCACAATATAAGAGATACTACGAAACAAAACACCACCTTATTTGATTTTTGTGTACAATCTGTGCGTCACTCTCCACTTTCCAAAACTTTATTCCAATCCAAAAGTAAACATCTGGCGTGTGTGGCTTTCACACTTTGTGAAGCATATTTGATTCGAGGTTGTGCACGAACAAATACGTAATTTAAATATTACTTTATTTCACACTCCTCGTTGTCACCAGCTTTTAAAAAAGGTTTTATCTCGTAGACAGGGAAAATCCTTTGGATTTAAATGGGCATTAATAATGCACGTCTGCCAATCCCTTGTCACATTAGATTCGAGTACGACGACTATATATTCTCACGTTGTGCTTGTTAGGCAAGACAATTTTTGTCAACCTTTTTGCAGCTCACATTCAATCTCAATTTATTCGATATATCGCCCATTTCCTTCTTCTCAGAATGGCTCAATTCAGCATCACGGAAGCGTTTTATCTCTAAATTGGACGAGTCTAAATAACCATAATGGACTATGCGCTGGCTAAAAGTCCGTTTTTCTTTTCCGCAGTTTGTGCTTCTCACGGTGTGATAAATGTATCAAGATTGAGGTATATTGTGGAAATGGGAAGTTTGAGAATTCTAAATCAACTATCCTTTCATGTAGCTTGGAGTGGACGAGGAGGCTAACGGCACTGATCAGTTATTACGTATTCTAAGCTTGTACTTGCGTACCTATATTCTATACGCTCAGCAACTTTCGACTTTCCAATGATTGCATTCTCACTAGAGTAAGGATACAGGTAAGGAAACACAAAAGATTCGAAAGTAACAACTGCAACTAGGATTAGGTTGCATTCAGCATTGAGGCAGTTTCAAAAAAGAGAAAACAATGCACTTGCTTTTCCCCAGTTTTCATAACTTCATCTCCTCACTTTCAACTTCCATTCAGATATATCCTTGACTTTAGAAAGAAGAGCACCTTTTCTGTAACTCAAGTTATCTATATATAAGCTTAGATGAGTCGTTAAAGAAATATGTTATGAAATCGGTTATTCCCATCAACGTCTATTGACTTTCTCTGGTATCAGTCTTTCTCCACATAACTATTTTGTGAGAGCTGACTTCAATGACAATTTTCATTTCTCCAGATGATGATGCTCATATCAACATTTTTTCTATTTCAGATGGCGAGGAAGTATATACAAGCTAGTATGGCCGGATTTATTCCTCTTCCTTGGAACCTACTTCGCCCTCAGTGTCTTGTATCGCTTTTTCCTCAACTCGGAACAACAGGAGTAAGTTTTTCTCAACTTCTCAAAACAGAGCCAACCAATAATCATCATTTTGTTCACGTAGCCCCTTTAACAATTCTGCTATTTAAATGCGATACAATAGCCATTTCCTCTAAAGCCTATTTTTCCCTTTTGACCATCCCTCTTCCCAGTTTCCCTAGTGCCATATTAGACTTTTTATCGAGCTTTCAATTATATATATTTATTTGATAAATTTAGCTCGCAAGTTGCACCATATAATTTGCTAGACTCCCTTGGGATATATATATTCTACCCTATTTCCTCACAATTGGTTTGTTCCCTTATCTTAACATATGGTAATAGCTGGGATATGAATTACGGAGAAAGCATGATTCAGAACAAGATGAGAGAAAAATAGCCATTCTCAGATAGTTTTGCGAACTTTCCTCCAAACAAGGAAATAACAAGATATTCTAAAGTAATGTAGGAGAGTTGAAAAGACCTTTTCAGAAGAATAAAAAAAATCTTCTCTTCCTTCTTCCGCTCCAGAAAAAGAGCAAGAGTTTTGGATGAAAGGGTACACATGTAAATTCTTTCTCAGAGTTTTCCTCCGCACATACAAAAAAGGAAAAAAAAGTTTAGGCATTTTGATACATTAAAAAAGTAGGCTAGTTCAAGATCCGTTCAAGTTTCCCGTCAAGATATTCTTCCCTACTTGTTGTAATAAGGGGATAGAGGGGAACAACTAACTCTCCAAGTTTTCCTTAACCAGCACATTATTATTCTGGTGGAACCACATACAATAAAAAAGCCGGATCATATTCATGACTTTTCCACCCAACTCGTATATACATTCCTAGTCACCATATTACTTTCATCCTATCCTATTTCACGAACAAAGCAAAACAGTTCTCTATCGCCTTTCATTCATGCTAACAATGAACCATTTGTGTGGGAGCTAAAAGCTGTAATATCCATGTAAATCATTGTCATAATGAGCCATGACATGGATAAAAATTGCCCAATGCAAAAATTATTGCTTCCAATAGCGAAAGCGAGGTGAAAAGGGAAAAAGAAAATGGCTTGCTATTTCAAAGCTAAAGAGAGAAAAATATATGCATGCAAGTGTTATCTAATAGCAAAAGGGAGAGAAAAATAGCAATCATGAAATAAAATGGCAGTTCTCAGGAAGATAAACTTTGATAATACATGGTTTACTTGAAGCCGGGTGAAATAGGCTATTGAAAATTGTGTAAATGTGTAATTTTATCGGATGTTGTATACAGCCGGCTTCAAGTGAAAGCTCTTGTTGTCATCTCAGTAAACTCTTGCGACACAATGGAAACATGTATTAAAAAATAATATACAACAGCATCTACATCTCTATTTACTGTGTAAAATGTCGAAATATATTTCAATGAAAAAATAAGGGTAAAATGTAAACAAGTCAGGGATTTGAAGGAATGAAGGAAGAGTTTAGTTGTATCTAATTGTTATTTTTTTTAAATGTAAAGAACAAAAACTTCCATTTAGAATTTAATTTCCGCCAAACTCATAAGTTTCAAGACTGCATCCTATATTTACTCAAAACATGCATCCTTTCTTTGTTCCACCTTTCACTTGACAAGTGTGAGCATTCTCTCGTGTCAAAATGTTCTTTTTCACATGCATAATTTCTACTTTCTCTGGAAAAAACAACTTATTCCAGTGCATTTCATGTGAAAAATAATAGTACATAAAAAAATATAAATTTTCTCGACAATCTTGCCTCTCCTTTCAAATACATTGTTTCACCAATTCTTAGCAAACCTAGGGTGCCAGAACTATCCCAGCTTTTTATCGATTTGCTCATGTCAAAATCATGCAGTTCTGAAATAAATATCGGGAATGGAACGAACTTTTATGATTCATAACAACTTTTTTTCCCAATATAAACACTACAAAGAGTAAATTTTCCCTTTTCCCATTGCAGACTAAAGATTAGCAAGATTTCTGGAAAGACATGAGAGTGAGAGAGGAAAAGGTGCAAGCTCTTTATCAGCGTCTTTCTTGTTCTCTTCTTGGACAGGTCGGCGCTGGCTTATTCATTGAGAACAAATGAAGCAAAGTGTTGTCCTTACGCTGTCTCTAAAGAAAGCGGTAGTGATGTAAAAAAAGAGAAAGCGTAAACACGGCCCCATGCCTGGATGTCAGGATCAGAGAATAAAAGGGGGGAAATTCCATTGGCCTTTCCTTGCATTCATGATTCTGGCAACATATGTGATTGTGAAGTTTTTTTTCTGTGAAGGGGAAAAGTAGATTTTTTCTTGTCAGTTTAGTGACGCCATGGCTGCATCTTGGCTGAGTGATATAGAAGCAAACCCAAGGAAGTAAAAGGTCGGCTTTCTCATTCACTCTCACTCTTATGTCTTTCCACCTCCCTCCGGTTAAAGAGAAAGACTCTCGTTAATAAACTCTATCTTCGAACCTCAACCAACTTCTCATGTCAGTGATTTCGGCTGTAACAACAAAATAAAATTCCAAAGCTAACTTTTCCTTCCTTAAACTTTCCCTGATTCTTTCCACTCAATGCGTCGTATTTGTGGGTAAGTACTCATTCCAGGTTTGTTTGGAAAGGGGTGTGAGAAAAAACTTTTTCTTTCTTGTCAATCCTGAAGCCACGCACATTCTTAGGATTGAATAGATGTATTGATGCTTGATAGGCTGATGCTATCTTACACTTGTTTTGTTTTTAATCTAATAAGTTTTTTTTCGCAGTATTCACATCATCCAATAAAAAAAGAAATAAATGGACATGTGTTTCCTTTTTTTGTCTGTCCAGAGTATTCGAGCAGATTGTTCGCTACTGCGAGAAATACGGGAATTTAATACCAGTGTCATTCGTGCTTGGCTTTTATGTGTCGATCGTTGTGGGGAGATGGTGGGATCAGTATAAATCGATCCCGTGGCCAGACTCGATAGCCGTTTTCGTCAGTGCCAACATCCAGGGGCAGGTAATACACACGAGAAAAAAATACAATGTTACAACTTATATGTATATATATATTTTTCCCAGCCTTGAGTTAGATTCACTAGCATTTACATTACTTTGTGAAAGGATTGTTAACACCGGAGAGGGAGGGGCGTTTTCTTGTTTTTTCCCTTTTTCCTCCTTTCTTTAGTATCCATAAAACTAATTTATGAGTATGAGATTCAAGGAAGAATGGAAGAGTGAGCTTTAAAAACTTGAAAGAAACGTACAGACATTTAAATGTGTACACGAGATATTAGTCTTGAGTGTGGATATATGTGTGGGAACAAGTGCAAAAAAACTTTTGTAATCACTATCCCTCCATTTCATCCATATGAGGAAAACGGTGAAGAAAAAAATCAGAATACTTTTTTCTCATCGTCAGTTTGAACGTCACTTTATATCTCTTCTTCCATCCCTTTCACTTACTTTAAAGCCGATCTCATTTCATAACTGAATTCAAAGGGACAAGTGAATATGCAAAGCTTTCCTAGATTTACCACTGCCTGTGGAGAAGCTCAACAAGGGAAAAGGGTTGACTTGCCTAAACTCAAAAACGTTATGCGATCCAAAGAGGAGAGAAAAAAAAGTTTTCATAACTAATGTTTTCTGCCGTCACTGTAAAAAAATTATGATAAGACTCTCTGCCCTCAATCCTCTTTGCCAAGCTTTCCATGCTGAGTAACCATTGCGTAAACATATTTCCTAGGTTAATAGGAGTGACTTGTTTAAACGAATTAAGGCTGTTGCGAAAACGCCATTTTTGTGTACCCTCCCTGCCTCCATATTATTAACCAGGAGGAAAAAGCTTAGTTTGCTCTATTGCTTTGAATGTGTTAAGATTATATCTTAACGAGAATGTATAACCCACCATGCTACGAAAAAGCTGTAAAGTAAACGATACTATGAGCTCCGTTTCACAAACCCAACAAGTTAAAACAAAGCGATGGTGGGGGAGGGGAAATCACATTTTTTAAACTTCATTATAAGCTGCAGAAACAAAGTCAAATTCATATTACGTATCTTTTATAGTCCTCCTCCCCGTCAACCTTGACAAGCCAAAAGCTGAACAATTCGCAAGTGTGTGGGCTTCTCTTGAAAGTGTGTTTATCTTGCGAGAGCAGGCTAAAATAACTGCTAATAATGATAAACATGCATGTAATATTGTGACAAGTGGACACATAACAGGAAACACAAAGATTGGGAAGCGAATCAACCTTGAGGGGTTTTAGTGGGAGGAGCATTTCAATAGAGTTGTTTGGAGGAGATGTAATCAAGCCAAGTTGACTATGCTCTGCATATTTCCCCATCTTTCTGGGAAGCAGTTGTGCGGACAGAAAGTGGAGAACATATATAAAGTTTTTAAATCCCTCGTATATAAGCTTATGTCGTATCGTAATGCTGAGATAATTGCCGGGGCAGTTAGAGCAGAGTAACTTTTTTACGTCGTGATGAAAAGAAAGAGCTTTACAGAGTCTTTCATTTCACACATGACTAGAGACGCACAAAATACATGAAGTGCTTGAACTGTATTCCTGTATATAGTGAATTAGAACGCGGACAGACGAAAGAGAAGAAAAAGCACAGAGGGACACTTACCCATGAGTGAAAAAACGAAGGCAATTTGGGACTTGGAGGACTTGAAGTTTGACTCTTTTTTCGTCTTGTGTGCTTCTCTCTCTTTTCTCTCGAATGTAACTCGAAAGAGGAAGATATCCTTTGTATTTTTTGACCTGCGACTTATTCCTCTTGAGCTGTGTATTTATTACTAATGCCGGTTCTGCTCAAAGCCAAGTCTTGTGATAATTTCCTTTTTCCCCTCTCAGCTTTCTGACCTACTTTGGCAAAGCAAGGAAAACTGAGGGAATGGGTGAACACGACTTCCACAACAACAACTCAAGTTACGCTAATTTCCTCCTACATTTTAATCTCATTCTCGCTCTTTACAGCTTCAAGGCTGATAGATGCTCTTTTGTGTGTGCGGAAATGCGCCTTAATATTGTCCACAAGTTGCTCACATTTTTCTACTTTTACTACAACTCCAACGACATCCTTGGTAGAGGAGATGGGAAGAGGGAATGAATGAAAATATTAGTCAACGACGACTTTCCTCCTTTTCCCTTCTTTAAGTTCATACTTGAAGGATTCATTGTCAAAGTATTACTTTTTCCGCACACATTATCAAAATGCAATATAAAAGCTTAAATGTCCAGGGGCAGAATGACACACGCACTTTCCAATTCACTTTGTGATACACACAAAATCACCAGGTTTATGCGTTGGGAGTGAGTGGTCTATAGCTTTTAAACACTTGAAAACTTATAGTCTTTGTGACGTTTAGTGCTTCGTTTAAAAAAACAAGCATTTTGCGTATTTTTCTCTCCAGCTTTCACTTCCCACTTATTCCATTAGTGAGGACCTAGGGTAATAATAATATATAATGAGCTTATCACTCACATAACACCATGAAATGCGTATCAGAACCAATTACTTGGAGCATTCTTCAGCATAATGATGTTATCAGTAAAGAAAAAACCCAGCATCAAACGAGTCAGTAGCAAAGCTACTCAAACCTCCCAATTCCACCAACATACTTTGCAAGTACAACCTCTACTCATTGCGATCCTCCTCCCTTCAAAACTATACAATAAGCGATAGCGATTGAAGTCGGCATGCTTTTGTTGAAGATGCATCCCACATTAGGAAAAAATGAATCGGCAACTTATCGAAATTACGAGTCGCATATCTGTCTCTCTCCCCTTTTTAGTAATCCAGTTGGATACCGTAGCTTCCTCCCTCGGCTGGTGAAAGAAAAATCAGAGTATAAAAGAGAAATAATGTACTGAGCATAGTACTTGCTTTCACTTTGATCCATTTCACTTGAATGACTGGACTCATTCTCCATCCCTTTGATCGGAAAGCTTCCCCGGGATGAAGACGAGAGCACCCACCCGCTACGCTAACAAGTGAAGCAGATGTTGTTGGCATCCTTTTTTCAACTTGTATGCACCGTCATGCATGCTCACATTTTTCTATCAGAGCCACCCCTTTTTTCTCAATATCTTCGTTTTCGTTATAAATCTCTAATGATACTCTGCCCATGATAAGCCACTCACTCACTGCAGGTACATCAAGTTTTGAGAGAGGTGGAATGAAAAAGAAAGTAAAAAAATAACATAAATAAAGAAAGGTAAATGGTGGTCGTCTCATTTATGTAAGTTGTTTCCTCTTTTCATGCTCCTTGCTCGGCTCCTTTTTTCTCTTTTGCTTGTTAGTGCAATGAATACAGTCGCACTTTTTTCTGCTAGAATGCATGGGCCTTTTATTGAATGAAGATGGGTCGACTTTTTTCTTAGATGTGGACGAGCATTTCACCCTTTTTCTGTTCACCCACCAAGTTTTCATTTTTCCGTTTCACTTCATCTGTTTATTATTTCATAAAGATGAATCTCTAGCATTCCTCAAAAAAGTGGTTTTCCTTTTCTTCTTCCTGTGTTCAATGCAATGGTAGAATGAGAAACTATACGAACAGGAAAACCCAAAAGCATGATATTGTCCTCGTATATGATATCATACTCATGATAACCATGATACAGAATAGATACCCCTATTTTGTCTCGTATATTGTGGAGCACATGTTTTCACCCAATGCTAGTTTACCCTGAGGTGATGACCGTAGAAAAAACAGTGATGGAAACTATATTGAAGCTACAAACTAGAAAGATATTCATTTGCTTTTCCACTTTGTATAAAATGGACAGTCCAAATGCAAGATTTTGCTTGGGCTTGTACAAGTCTTTATTTCCTGCCCAGCTACACTTTCCCCAAGAGTTTGTGTGTAGTCTGCGGTTAAAAATAAATAAATGATGATGGAAAACCTTACCGTTAGTTTAATTCTTGTAAAGCATAGCCCACAGTGTACACACCAAGACCTCTCTAGGTTTGTGGCAAAATAGGTAAAGAAAATTAGGCCGAGTATGACGTGCAAGATATTAGAGCAACAGCAAGTTTCCCTTCATATCTCAATTTACTCATCATTCCGACTGAAAAAAGATTCCTCGCTGAGTGAGAACCATGTTAAAAGAGCACTTTCCTGGATTGCTATATTATCTCTATCATCATCGTCATATGAGTGGAAAGCTACATACTCAGGATTACATTTTCAGAGCATATGGTCCATTGTCAATGCTAAATAAATGATTTGGATGGGAATGGATTACGAGCTAAAATGAAATGCTAAGACAGTCTAAGGGATGATGAGTGTGATTAGAATTAAAAATTGAAAACACTTTCCACCAGCCAAGTTTTTTTATTCTCATTTTCGCAGGACGACAAGGGTAGAATGATGAGACGTACTATAATGCGCTATTGTTGTCTCGCCCTTACAATGGCCTTTACGATGATAAGTCCACGAGTGAAAAAGAGGTTTCCAACCTTGGACCATCTTATAGAAGCAGGTAAGCAACGAAATGGGAACTTGCTTTTCTTGGAAAATCCAACACTTGATCTTGCTTTCACACTTGAAACTCTTTTGTAGTAAATCTTTTGCTTTGAGAGACCCATTAAAAGGATTCTAGAGGGATTTATATATGCATGCTTATATAACACACAGCTATTTCTACTTTTTTTAGTAGTTTTTGAAGAGCAGCAAAATTCTCCAATTATAATAGCCGTCTAATATTACGCCCGAGTGTTATAGTGTCGTGTGTGTAGTATTTGATTTCTCCATTACTTATCTAATTTTTCGCTTAATACAAGAAAAAAAATGTTTTAGGTCGTGACGCTGGCTGTATACTCATTTTTCTTGTCTTGCGTCATGGGACGTCAATGGCTAAAACCGGAGCAGCCTTCAGGGGTACACGAAGTGGATTTGGTGTTCCCTATTTTCACAACTTTGCAGGTATTCCCGATTCATTTATCACGTTCCATTTTGCTGAGTAATTTGTAAATGTGGAGATGTACAGGTTTCATCATTTTCTCCAGCTGCATGCAGCTTTTTTCTTCCGATGAGAGAGATTTTATTTTTACTTGAATTTAAAGGAAATTTCCAATCGCGATCGTTATTTGCATGAGTTTGTTTCTCTTGCTTGTAAAAGCTGCGTAGGTTTTCTTCCATGAAAAGTACCAGCGGAAATTTTTACACTGGCAGATGCATCTTTGGTAAAAATATCCATGCACCGGTAGAAACTCATTGAGTGGGATGATAATGGTCTCAACTGACGATGAGTTAAGGAAGTGAATGCACACATATTTGCTTATGGGAATAGGATTTATAACACTTTCTTCCAGATACTATGCTAGTTTTCCCTTTGAAAGTTAAACTTTGCTTTTAGAAATGTGTCTAGAAGAACATTTCATTTGTTGACTTTTCCTTTGTGTTTACTGCCAGAATGATTTCATTTGTTTAAGGTTGTCGTACAAATAGCAAACGCATTTCCCCCCCTCAATAGTTTTACCTTTTTATTCACGAAATTTTTTATGCAGTAAAATTATTATTATCATACGCCATTTCAATCCAATTTGATATCCCTACAAAAAAAGAAGTAAGGCTGGACTCACCACTTTCCCAATAAAATAAAGGCATAGATATTCCCTGCGGATGAAAGTAATGATTTGCGGACTTTTTTTGCATCATACAAATACTCAAAGATCAACCCAACATTTTAACCTAACCACATAAAATCAAACTTTAACACAACAAAAAATAAAATGTCCAATTCACGCATTAACCTAAACTAACAACAAACGAATTGAAACTGTGTGTAACAACTATCAAGTTCTTTTAGGTTCGCCTTCATTTTTGGACATATTTGAAAAAAATTAGTTTGCAAAAAATACTCGCCGACCATCCGCAGAAAATACTTTTCTATTTTTAGACATTTTTTGAAAAAATTTTAGTCCGCAAAAAATACCTGACAAACAGTCCGCAGGACCTACCTTTCATCCGCAGAAAATACTTTTCTATTTTTAGACATTTTTTGAAAAATTTTAGTCCGCAAAAAATACCTGACAAACAGTCCGCAGGACCTACCTTTCATCCGCAGAATATTTTTATCTTATTTTTAAAATAAATATCATCAGAATGTCCTCCCCATCACTTTTGAAAGTTGACTCTCAACATATAAAGCCGTGGTGATATGCACCGCATTTGTTTTTTGTTGAAAAGATGCTGACATTGGAGCTTTCCATTAGGTACTTGTTACCTGCTACCCTTGCAAATAACTTTAATTTAGTCAACGCAAAGCATAATAATATCCGATTCGGAGAAACTGCCTTTGGTATGAATTTCACGTAATAAATGGGATTAAAACCTGCGTAGCTACTACATTTTGCTGGAATCATTTGAGCGAATCAAAGACTATAAAATACCAGCTTGTTCATTCCCATTCCACGCTAGCATTCCTGGAAACATTTTCTGATCTTTATTAAAACGATGGTTTCCACAAATTTTGTTCTAAATGGGATTTCCTCTTGGTGGATGATGATGATGATGTTGGGAGGGATGAATGAAACCCCATAAAGAAATTTGCATGAATGCGGTGGTAGTGGTAATTTATTATACTTGTGGGTGTATGTGCATGTAAGTTTGGTGCTATATAGCCTCGAGGTAGAATAAATTAAGAGGAAATTGAATGTCGATTCCTTCCCTACATTTCTCTTTCTCTTTACAAGGCGTAATTCATTTGAAACCTTGCATTGCTTTCCCTTCCGTCGTTTACTCCATGCTACTTGAAGTTACGCATTGAACAAATGCTTTCTCTTTTGAGAGAACAGCTCTTATTATCCTTTTTTGGGAAAGACTCGCCATGGGGTAAATAATGTAATAAAACTAGCGTCCGCTGCCACACGTACTTTCTCTTCTTCCTGTTTTTCATACCGTACTATTATATGCGCGTGTTTTGCCTGATGGCCTGCTGAGTGATGAGTCAGCTTGAAAATGAAAGAAAGTTCGTCGTAAAAAAGTTAAGTGAAAGTTAAGAAACTTCTCAAGATCAAATATCAATACGAACTTTCCAACACTTTTCAAACTGACTAAGATCATGAAATCCTCATTAAATTCAAGATTTATAAGTAACACGTGAGGGAAAAAGTCATGTAGCCTTTTTTCGTTCACGCTTAAATTAATTTCACAAACTGCTTCGCATCACTTATGGAATCCGGAAAGATTCACGTTTTCTGGAAGGAGCTAGCAACTATTTTTATATGCTCGTAATATCCTGGTATGATGTATATCATCAGCAAAAAACAGATTCCAATTCCAGAAGAGAGCCAATTAATTTTACCCCTCTTCATTCCATCTCAAAACTCATTTGGATTCAAGAAATTGCTTTTTTCTTGTTATAAGCAGTGAGCGTGCATGTTATTACGTCGGAGGTTGGATTTTTTAGCTCATGAGACTCTCATCCAGCTCCATTATTCGAATAATATTTTTGCTCGACATATTGTTTGTTGAAAAATACCTTCTCTTTTATTTTGGCCCTGGCTCTAGGCTTCTTTTCGTATTGCAATTGTGTGTATCCAAACCGGTTGTGGTTTTTATTGATTTTTCATAACGGGGAAAACAATGTGCTAATTCTAAAATTCCTATATTGAATGAGATGAAAATAAAAAATTGGGATTGAAAATCTTTTTTGTGAACTTGCTTTGATCTTTTCGAACAAATGTCCTTTGATAGTTGTGTCATTTCAGGTAAAGGCAAAGTTGAGTTTTAGTCATTTCGAACTAAAGTCTGCTAAGAAAGGATATTTAGAACTTTTATGGGAACAAGATGTATTCAAAGTATTTAAAACTTTGACTAATATTGAAATACTTTTGTGGTAACTTTCAGTTCTTTTTCTACATGGGATGGTTGAAAGTAGCAGAGTCTTTAGTAAACCCATTTGGAGATGATGATGATGACTTTGAGCTGAACTGGATGGTGGAGAGGAATGTTCAGGTGAGGACATATTTGTGCATTCATTTTTATTTTTTCTTCATCCTCAATAAAAGTTTACATACGATTTAATAAATCCTTCATCCTTAAAGCTATCATGATAGCTTATTCTGATATCCATAATATGATCTGTCAAGAAAGTTGGTAAAATAATGGCAGATATATGCTCCTTATTCCATGATAGGTTTCCTACTTGATTGTTGATGAGCTACATAATAACCCTCCGGAGCTGTTGCGAGATCAGTGGTGGGATGAAGTGATCCCCACAGAGTTACCTCATACTGTAGCCTCTGAAATGTATAAAGATGAGCCTCCTACCCATTCCACAGCAAATATCCATGTTTCCAAAGACGATGGAGAGATTGTATCTCCACCTTCTGTCAGATCTATGCTTCACTTGTCGGAATCTGGGGTAAGTACATGTTCCTCTTTCCCTCTACTCCATTTCCATTTGGACAGATATAAATCAGCAGGCTATGGAAATCATTGTATTGCTCTGGATGATTTTTCCTCGGCGAGGAAAATCATCCCAAGGCTAGATATGTAACGTGTCATTGAAAGTGATCTGAAAATCTGAGTATAGCCCCACGTTCCACGGCCACGATTGTATAGGAAAAAATGCAAGCTTTTTGCATTGCATTTGAACTATATATGTATAGTGTCGGTTTAGCTATAAAACTTGGGAAATATGTGTATTCTCTGGATTTTAGCAGAAGGCAAGATTATGCACCACTTTTTGAAAATTGAAAGTGAAAGCAAAGCTCCGGCAACCAGAAAGTATTTACGTGCTACAATCCATATTTATGCAAAAGCGTATCTGGGTATATGAGTGTGTATGTGTGTCTATGTAATTTAGATTTTCATGCGTTCCTCCAAACCAAAAATCTACATATCTCCCGACGATGAAGCCACAATGACAGGAGATGATGGAGGAAATACTTTGTCATTTCATCATCAAAATATACTCTCCAAAGGTCGTCCTCATCTGTCCAGAGCTGTTCACAGCTATCCAGTTAGAATGAGTGATCGCGCTGTGGTTGGTAGTTTTGGAACAAATGCTAGCAATGGGGATATTGAGAGTGGAGATGATGATGAAAGTCCATCCACAACATCGCCTTCTCGTAGACGTCATCATTCCTCTGTAATTCATCTCTGCCATTCCAATCATTCCAGCCACTTCTCACTTGTAAAACCACATGCATGTGGGAGTGGGAACGAGCTAGAGCTGATTTCCCTATTTTTATTCACATTTTCTCTTTGAATGCTAACCAAAAAAAGTGTTTTTTTGTTTGATTGTGTGTGGAGAGAAGGTGTGAACCAGCGTGAATAACAAAGGTGCATGTCACACAATAACACTATGAGTTGAAGAAGCATGTCAAGCCTAAAGGAATTCCGATTTCTTCTCATATCCACTCATGTGGAGTAGGAAGCGCATAAAATGAACACGTTTTTCTTCTTTTTTTGATTTTCCCTCAAAATTGCATGGGGACTTGAACTAGTATTTTGAATATGAACTAAAAAGTGAGATTGTAATATTTACGCAACTCTTGTATGACTTCTTTTTTCGTTTTTATACGTGAAATGATTTTCGAGCAAAAGGCATGAATCCATAATGTTATTAATCCCAGAAAACATTCTACAGTTTCCTTCCTGTACTGTACTGCTAGGAAAATGGAATATATTACTGAAACTACACACAACAAAATTACTATGCAACTTGAATTCCAGCTATTTTTCTTTGAGTAAAAAAATTCCCATGCAAAAAAACATGCTGTATACAAGATTCATGATGAAATGCTGGTTTTCCAGAAACCACAAGAATAATCTTAGAATTGAGAAAATATAACTTGCAAGGGTTGACACTAACGTAATTTATGCCATTTCCGAGTCAAGTCATTATTCCTTGTTTTCCTGTAAAGAGAAGGAAAATATATCAAACTCTTGGCCATTTCAAGCCACCGCCTCTCACGCATTTTTTCCCGTTCTTCTATTCTTCTCTATATTTTAGCCATTTTTTATGTGACCATATAAAGAATCAAAGTCACGCATATATATCTAATTCTTCTAAGAACTTATAGCACTGCCAGAACTGTTTCTCTATAAGATCAAGCATTCTCTGTGACACAACTTTAGAAAAAAAAACTTTTTTTTCCCACAGCACGCAATATATATTTCCAGCATACTCACATTCCACATTGAATCTAATTACATTAGCCTAGCTCAACATTGCATTTGAATTGAATGTCATATCAAAAGTCAATAGCACGTTCTAACCTATTATTTCACTAAAAAAATATCCGGCTATCATTGCTCCCAAAATCCTTTCATTCTGACGGGAAGCATAATCACAAAAGCAGCGTGCTTATAATAAGTGCGTGTCGCATGCAAGTCGGGACCATTTTTCTCTGTGTTTTCGTTTGCATGCGTGTGTGCGTATCAATGTGCGTGTTGTCTCGACCCTATAGCCATTCAACATTGTTCCCGACTAACGGAAGTTTGGGAAATGAGCCTTGTTATAGTTATTACAACCTGCTTATTTTGTATTTAACCAGGAACCCGGACGTCGAATATCAATAGCAGCATCAAAACGAGGAAGTATTGTTGGAAGACGGGAAAGGACAGCCAGCGTCCGCTCAACGGCGAGTCAACTTACACTCGCCGACAGTATCAGCGGGAGACTAAGCCATGCTGGCTCTGTCACATCAGTTTTCCGAAGAATGTTTTCACGGGACAGGGGCGAGAAGACTGCTGAGCTTAATTCTCCTGTTGAAGGTAAAATCACTATGAAAATCTTCATTTCATTTAATCCTATTAAACCACCCTGCTTGTTTCGAGAGCCACTCTATATTCCCCTTTCTGAAATCCTTCCAAAGAGCGTACTAAGGTTACAGTATAAGAGCACAGGGTACACACACTCGAGCCACCCACACGATGGCGAAAGCACAATAAAATTTTATGAGACGAGTAAACAATTAACTTTTATGAAGTAGAAGATGATAGCGAGGAGGCTATCCTCGTAAAAAAGGATATTTGAAAACTTGGAACTGAAACAGGAGCGCTATTTCTATGCAAAATCCGAGTCCTCATATAGCAAAAAAATCCTTTCCTATGTTTCACTCTCCAATCTCCAGTTCCTTCTAGTATGAGTGGCTATTTGAAAAAGTTTGTTTTCAAGAGGAGGCAAAGATTTTACAATTATGAAAGACATAATTTACTTTCTACAACATTTGGAACATAGCAACTTGCCACATTTCTGAATATTGCATCCTGCTACATGAAATGCTTCCTGGTTTCCCCTACCAGTGACCATCATTGTTCATTACTTTCACCAACAATGAAATGGCTGTAGAAAGAGGTGAATGTTTTTTCCTGTCCAAAATAAACGTTCAGCTTAAAGAACAAAGTTCTAGAGTTTTAAATTTTGCATGCTTTATATTAGCTGTGCAAACACACAGGCAAAGGGAAATGCAGGGAAGGAAAGAGAATAAAATCAATAATATTCCAAATCGTGAAGCGGAAAGACCTACGCCATTCCAAAAGCTCTTTTCAGTCACAATTTTATGGCCGTGGGATTTCCTTGACGTTCTTTTCATGTGTATCCTTACATTGCTAAAGATAGCTAAAGGAATGTGTGGAACGGGAGGAATCCAAAAACAAATAATTTTGTTGACACATGTTCTAAGAAATGCACTGCTTCTTTATTGAAATTTTTTTGTTTGACAATTTGCTACGGATATTATATCTAGAGCACACTCGCTCCTTTTCTCCACCTCTTTCACACAAATATCCCGCCAAGTATCTCCAGCTGAGGGATTCGATGTCTTCCATGTGGAGATGACAATGACTGCAGGATGTGGGACAATCGAGATTCACTTCGAAAAATTTTCCTGATTTTGTGTCTCATTCTCTCTTGAAGAATATATGCTCCATTTCTGCATTCCATTTAACATCCAGCCCTTTCCCCTTGGAATCGGTTTAGTCCGCTCTAAAAATACCATCTTTATGAAAATTGTCTTTGCAGATCAAGGGAAATCCTAATGATACTCGTGTATCCCTTATCTTATCCATCTTACTCATATTTTTTACTCTGACACTGTTCAAGTTTAATATTCCATCTCCACATAAACACGGACAGAATATCTAGAAGAAGAAAATTGTTTTATTCAATTATTCTATCAACTTATCCAACATGCCACTTTCTCATATATGCAGTTTTCCCTCTCCTCAAATAGGCATGATGATGGTACTCATGTGAGTGTTTTTATAGCTCCACTGGGAAGTTATGTTTTTCTTATCTGAGAAACCCTCCCTCTTTCAACAAATTGACACTCTTTCTCATTCCTTTATAACTTGTACTTTTCCTCGTTTAATTTATATCTTGACAATGTAGAGAAAACATAGCTCTTCCGCTTTTCCTCATAGATCCCCGTTCGCCTCTGCACTGGAAGGGTTTTTGAAAGAACAAAGTTTCATAAAAAGTATTACTCAACAGCAGTCATCACAATACAGATCATGAAGATGCGATAGATTTTGTAGAATACACTAACATATAAAGCGTTCATTGATTCCTTCTTTTTTGTCATCCTTGTAAATGTTCGTACTTTGCTTCAGTTTCCTTCGTCCTCTATTTCCACTTTTTTCCTGTCTCCTTTCATCTTCCTTTTTCCCCTATCACATCAGCTACTGATACTTAGAAGGATGTAAGAAAGTGTTGTTGGTTTGTGCGTTGACAAAAAAAACTTTTCCTTATTGAGGCTACCAACTGTGTTCTTTTACTTCCTTTTGAATGAGACTGCTGGGAGAAAGAGGGATTGGGGAAAACAGGAAACAAAAGAATATAAAGCTTTGTCGGCTCGACATGAAGCCTTAGGGTTCAAGTGCGTTATTTTATCAAGTATTTCACAGCATTGAAATTGGATTGGTGAGTAGATGTGATAGGAATCATTAAAATGGGGGGATTGTAGACGACTTTATATCTTCAAAAAGATTGGTTTACACGGTCTATATTACGGTTTCCTTCTTCTTTCAAATCGGATGTAATCTCGTGTGCAAATCTTGGCCTACATGGTCATCATATTTTATAAGGACAAGGTCCAAATACTTTTTCTTATTGAATCCTTTCAGGGCAACATTTTGAATTCCATCCTGTCAGCGAAGATTCTCTATTTATTAAATGATCCCGAGCAAAGTCTCCAAGTGGGAAGATTGATTGAGAAAGATATATAGACTGCGTCCGCTCATAGACAAGTATGATTATGATGTTTACTTTGGTCTAGAAAATTTCGAGAATGTTACTAACCAACGGAATTTGATGAGATGTTGAGCAAGACTACCGTTGTTGGTGCGGAAGTTTTTATATATGATATGCAAATTAATCTGTTTACATCGTTACCTCTCCATCTCTCGCTTTTTCCTTCTCATATCCGACCCTGCCTTGAGCGAAATAATATACGTAGAATTAAAGTGTAATTTTGTTGCTGCCATCCACTAACTTTTTTTCCTCTTGTTGGTTTCTTGAGAATATCGTGATTTCAGAGGTTAGCGAAGAAAACATTATTTGGAGTGAAAAAAAGTTATCTTCAAAATTTGGTTTCCCGTGTACGCTCATAATATTTATGCCTCAAGTCAGTCCTTTAAGAAAACGCTTTGTGTCTACACGATGTGTAATTTCCTGGATGGAATTTTTAAAATTGCATGATATTCTTGAAGCAGTCATCTAGTAGGTATATTAGATCATGCTGATTAAAATGTCTGGTAAAATACATACCCATGCGTTGATATTAGGTAGACGAGAACTTTTAAACTTGTATAATTTATTCGTCACAAGTTGCCTCTATCTCTCTGAGCAGTAATCCATTTAGATTGAATTTTATGCGTACTACGCGGTTGTCTCATGGACAACAAGCAGCTCAACCACTGACTGAGCCGGATATTCTTTTTAATTCCTCTGGAAGAAAAGTACAAAGGAGGAGGATGTATTCGCAGAGCCTAGAAATAACTTGGAATTAAAACTCGCAGTGAAAAAGTGAAAGCATTTCCTTTCATTTAAATATCATGTATGTATTTCTGATCGCGCTTAAGCGAAAATACATTCTCCATGCGTTTATTTTCTGAAAAGCAGTTTTGGGATTATGCGAGAAAAGCTTTCACTTTTCACTTGGATATATCAACTCTATGCATATATTATAATGGGCTTGTTCTTGTTTCCATTTCCTCGTGGTTGATGTTACTCAAGCGTGTAATGTGAGATTTATTTATGTGATATTCTGTCCCTCTCCGTTATGTTTCCTTTTTGTGTATAACTCGAAAATTTCGAACAAGTAGGCAGAGAGAGGCAACACTTTTTTTCCGTTGACTCGACTTTCCATAGCTCCTAAGAATTCTGCATGCTTCAGTGGGGTTGTATAGCTTTGCAATTTTATAGAATCACATAAAATCTTATTCTCTGGATCATTATATTTCACTACCTATTTTGGCCTGTGTCAGGTTTTCAGAGAAGATCCTGGAAATTTAATAGAGATCGATGAGCCACTCTGTAATTCATTTACTTTCACATGTTGGATGTTTACGAGCAAGCATTTTCCACCCTTTACAACGCTTTCTCTCTCTCTCTCTTCTGCTCAGAATTTTATATGCAAAATAGCCCTTTGTGGCTTGGATGTTGGAAGCTGTGTGAAGCGTCGTACTTAGCGTCTTTGGAAAGTATAAAAAGAGGAATTTATGCATGCATGGATTTGCAAGTGGGGAGAAAGATTGTGCTGAATTTATTTCAGTTTTAAAAATAAACTTTGCTGAGAGGCAGGATTATGTAATTGGAAAAGCGATGGAGTGTTAAAGTGATGCTGTATAACTTTATCTTTTACAGGTCCAACAGGCTGGGCTGGCAGTGCGATGAGAGTTAATGTTGCAGAGGATGTAATTCCAGAGTTGGATGAAAACATGACAACGATAACTGCAGCTAGAGGAGAAAGGAAGCCGCCTACAGTTCATGACATTTTCGGAACTGCCCCTCCATCCACGGCACCTGTTGACATAGCGGAAAGTTCCCAGATGAAAGTACTCAACACTGCACTAGCCAGGGAAAAATTCTTCCAGCCTGGAAAGCGCCCAGAAAGACCAACGCAGTTGTCAGTGTCCGCCCCACCAGACTCAAATCTTAGTGTACCACCGGCTCCAGACTCGACGACAGTTTCTCCCGATATACAGTTCTCTTCTGAAGGCTCAACAGCGGCAAGTCCGGATACTGCAGAAGTTAAATCTGACATACTTTCTGAAGAGGATGAGGACGCTGAAGAGCTTGACGCTGACTTGTCAATGGACGACATTCAGGTCAACAATAGAAGAGACAGTGGAGACTCTGCCCAAGCGGGGGGTTCCAATTTGGCAAAGAAGCTAGCTAAAACGTTCGGCTTTAAAGATAAAGACAAGGGCGGAGATAAAGCTGAGGTTCATTTGCTCAGTGACGTGAGCAGGATTAAAGAAGAATCTGATGAAGACGACGATGAGGAAGATGACAAATCGAAATCAAGCCGTGAAGGAGGTGCACAATAGATGACGAATTTTTATGTAATTTTTGACGAAAAACAGAGGCAGTGCCTATAAGACTCACACGTCATGGATATATATAAGCCAATTATTAAACTGTTTTTGTTCCAATGTATCTCAGCTGTTGCCTTTATATATCTAAGTTGACCTACAACTTGTTAATCAAGTATTATTAATGTGCTTAATAAGTGTCTTCATCGTGACATCATATCAGCTTGACAAAAGTGCCTTTTATCACACAGATTATATCATGTTATTGTGCGAGTGTGTTTTTAAAGTTAAATATGGTCTGTTATAAGAACTCATGTAAATATTGCATTCATAATCAAACATTTTTATTAAAGGACTAGGTTGAAACTTTTTAAACTTAAGTGGCAATCACATTCCACAAAAGCTTCTTATTTTTCCATTCATGACAAAAACAAAATAAAAGACTGGAGCTTTGTAATTTTCATGTGTACACAACACTTAGCACATATAATAACGATACGCTTATCACATTGAGTTGTACAGGAAATAAAAAGTAGAACACCAACTCACATCCTTGACATATTTCCGCCTTTCTCAATAACCGCTTCCCGATCGAATTTATTTATTTATTCATTAAGTCATTCTTGATTACGTTCGATACATTTTTTTAAAAATTTTGACAGCAAGACCTTAATATTTTGTATGTTTTCATACAGTACTATTTCTAATTAGTACATACAATAAACATGTAGTCAGTTAACAATGTCGGCAGTAAAACTAGACCATGGCAAATAATTTAGCTTTTACCAGAAATTGAAGCGCGTAGACGCGTTAATACCTATACGACCATGCAACTCAGATTTTTTCACGTGGTAGCTCATCACTCAATAAGTAACAGTATAAATATATTGTGTTAAATTTAGAACATAGATCCCTTTCCAATTAAGTACTTCAACCTTGTGCAGACAGAACATTCTGTTTCGCTCTCATCAACTTTCGCATTCATGCAAGTCATTGTAGATTATTTTTGTGCTAGGCTAGATGTATACGTATTGTATTTTGGAGACATATAAATTTGATGTTTGAAATCACATAATAAAAATGAAATGACGTGTTCATTGCACGTAATAGCATGATAAATATGGAATCTAACGGTAATACAAAAATAGGTCGACGAAAAACGACGTTGATGCATGCTGTAACAGTAAGTACAATATAATCAGTGTGTGCCTCATCTCAAAACTCAAGTCGTTTGAAAGGATAGCACACTATATCTCTCGGTATTTTAAGTAGAGTCTAGCGATGCTCTGGATCGGTTGCCGATGGCGGCTTGCAAGGAATCAGAGGTGGCGGCAAAAGTGGAGGTGGTGGTACACCTGGCTCCGCTCCAAGGTCAGCTCTACCGTAAATACAATCCAATGGAATGTGCAACAAATCATCTAGTAAACGCAATTCAGGGTCTGCAAAGGAAACACACGTTTCATTATTTACTCAGTCAGTCTCAATTGGGATTTTACAAAAGTTTTAATTCCCACATACCGGCTTCAACATCAATGATCTCTATGACGAACAAGAAAATCCAATACGACAGGTAGGCTCGTAGTCTTGAACTGGTCAGAGAGAACAATCGGTAATACATTCTGCAAACACACACACACACAAGTAAAAAAAACAAATTTAGTTGGACGTCTCTAGTCTCAAAAGTTATATAAATCTTAATTATTAATTATAAACCAGATTTTTCCATTTGCCAATTTTTAACATACCTTTATAGGGACTAAGTGAAAAGACTCCACCTCGCCATCCTGATTCTCCGGTACGAAGTCAGGAGGAAACTCTAAGTCATAGACAAACTCAGTGTTAGGGGAAAGTCCCCTTTCAGACTCGAAAAATATCCTGTAAATAAACATTCATCTCATGTGATTACCATAAATATTAGGTTACAAATAATACATTTGCATGTATCACTGATTCACTTACATCACTGTACCAGCCGGTTGCTAAATTTTTTAAAATATATTCCGGAATGCCAGCCTCTTCCATAGCTTCCTTATGTGCAGTCTCTATTACGGTGAAGCCCACAGACAACCCTCCACCAACCTAGTCAAATAATGAAATTTAATATAATTTTCTTTCGAGTATAACCATTTATTTAACTACTAGGACTGGTGCTTGCTTTTAGAAACATATTTATCAAGTCCCACAAACAAAATTAGACTTCCACATTATCAAGTTTCAGTTTTCTCGGCGATGGGTGTGATGATTTAAACAACCCATGAAAAAATATGGCACCAATGGAACATGAACAGACCGCTTTTATATATTAATCAACTATTTCCAAGAATTTAACTACGTCATTCACTATAGCTCTTACGAAACTCATCAAAGTGTTCAGCAATAAATTTAACTGTGTGGTACGGTAGTACAGAGTAATTTTAATAAACTTAATCACGCAAGAAATGATCTCATCGAGTAATGACCACCCGAAGCCTATAGTAGTCATCATCAAATATCATCCATCATTCTATTACATTGCATAAATGATTTTATAACAGTTATGTAGGGTGACAAGGAAGTTGGAATTGGAGTAAGAGAAATTATTTGAAGCCTTAAAGCATAGCCAGGCGTCATAGAAAAATCCTATATTTCGCGCCCATGGACAAGTTGAATTCCCTTACTATTTTGATAAGGTTAAAAATTGAGGGTTGTGGTGAACAAGACTCTAACTTACGACATTATCCAGCTTGCCACCCCACCGGGATTTGTTCTTGGAGCGCCTTTGCATCCAGAGGCATAAACCTTGTTCTGGATGATTCACATAGCCATTGATGTCAACACCAAATTGTCGAATTCCAAAGAGACCTGGTAATGAGGAGAATAAATGGGTTGAATTGGATTACAATTTTGACTTCCGTAACGTCTTGGTATTTTAGACATTTCTTGATAGGAAAATCACTTACAAGTAGCAGCTCGTTCCATGCGCATCAAAGATACTTCTTTGTGATTAACACGAACCTCGTAACACTGTCAAAGGGGGAAATGAGCACCAGAGAATTTATTAACGTCATTGAATACATAGGAGAATCTATTTAAAGGACAAATTAAATGCCTCGTTACCTCGTTACGCCATCCTCGAAGAGTAACAAACACGTCGTTCTTGCGCAGCTGATTGAGCACCTGTTCCATCGCCTCAGACCGGGAGGCATAACTATTTAAAGAAGAATGTAACTGAACCGAAGTGTCGCTGCACACGAAAACCTCGGGGAATTTTTCTAGCTCTCTCAGCACCTCAGGAGTGATCAGACCAACTTGGAAGTCCTCAATAATAAATGGCTTGCAAGAGTCCATTCGATCGCCTAAAGCAATGAGGAGGTTAGCAGAGGAAAATTTAACATTTTAATTGATCTTCCAGGAAATTGACTAAATGTAATATTAATGTATAAATCCCTCACGATTAAGAAAGAAGCAGTTCATTTTCCGGGCCCTGTTCATAATGAGATCGGGAAGGTAGGCGACATCCATAGTTTGAGCAGGCGAGCCAACATACTCATCCTCCTCAGAAACAAATTGATTTAGGTCGTCATTAGAGCTACTACTATTGTTGCTGCTTGTGCTGCTGCTGCTACTGTTCATTACAAGCGGAGTATTGTTTACAAATGGTACGCCTGGTGTCTGTAGATCATTATTAAATTAAATCAACATGTTATGAAATTCCTCATTTAAATCATAAACGTCTTTAAGAAATTATTAATTGAGTAGTTGATGATATTCCATAGTTACCGGGGTTATTGTCGAACTTGCGCCGGGGTTAGTAGATGTAGTGGCCATATTCAAAGACTGAGTATCCGAGCTCTCTCCTGATTTCTCACGCGAGCCTACTCTGGATGCCAAAGTCAAGAAGCACTGTGTCCTACCACCCAAGCGGCTTAGTATACGTGAAGCCGTCGTGGTGACAAGGGCACTAGATGACGGACGACAGATCGTGGACGTTACCTCAGTCGTTGGAGTAGGCGACTGCGACTCTATGGCTGTAACGGATCTGGAGACAGCAGATTAGGAAGATAAAAGAGAGGTCAAGGGTTGCTAACCCAGCAAGGACACGATGTTAGCCGGCCGACTGAGAACCAGTCTCCGTCCTTGACTCAGAATAGGAACTGTAATACAAAGAAGACCTTGATTGAAGGTGATATTAGAGACTAACCCTGTGTGAGTTTGTTCTCACGATGAGGGTAAATATTTTTGGTTGGAAAAGGAAAAAAAAATTGTTTTTCATTTATTTACGTAGTTGACACAGAGCGAGAGAGGAAGAGGAAGTGCTGGACAAATAGTGAAGATAAGTAATTTTGTAGGTGCATGCAAAGCAGGGAAGAATACGGAAGACTAAAAAATGGTAATTACAAATATTATGAATTTAGCAACAACATTCCAGTTTGAAGAGAATCAGCAATCAATTTGATTTACAAGTAGTATATATTATTTTGAATTGCACTTTTTTTATTGATATGCAAAAAGAAAAATAGATTTTACTCCATTGTTACCATGGGCATGTGATGGTGGTGGTTATACGGGGTCGAACCAATGCTTCAAACACACAGGCTACTACAGAGCACTGATTAGATGAAGTCACTATCGACTGAGGTAAAACCACTTCAGAGGACAAACACGAGCACTGGTCGTTTCTCAACATACTTCTACGCCTGAACTATCAGTGTGAACTCTTGAAAATGTGCAATGGAATGTAGCTCCAAAACTGATGGAGAATTTAACAAATTCGTTGTCAATGCGTGGTCGCTCAGTTTGGCCAACTGTCTGTAACATGACATGACATGAGAGCAAGGCTATACTCATACAAATTTTAAATAGGTCAGTCAAACCCAATTATCGCCGCGTATATTAGGTACATTATAGATTTATATGAGGTACAATATGTGTAAAATAAACAAAGATGACCATTACATTGCGAGAACACAATGTTCCACCATGACTGCTCAATCAATGGGATGAATCATGCTTCATTGAAAAGGTGACGGTGTTGTCAGTAAGCGAACTACTGTCAACCAGACTCACCCCAACAGGCTAGATGTCAATGACAACGGAAACTTGAAATCGGAAAAGTTTCAAAGTGAAACCGTGCTCTCACATGGTTTACCCTATCACACGATAACCACTACATCAGAACAAGAGAAGAGGGCAATGAACAGATGTATACATACACCGAGGACACAACAGAGGATGATGGCATGTAAATTGCTGAATGTGGAACTTACATTAATACTAGCACGACGTGACACCTGACCAATGGCTTGGTGGGATATCGTCACTAAAAAAGCCAACTGCGGGGCTACTACCACACTGACAGTGGATGTAAAATTGTGTCTCTCAAGTGGTGCTAACCTTGTTATAAACAGTCCACGTCAGTTTTGCGCTTCACTTGCCATCATACCAAGACCACATTTGCACCACCGTACTAAACAAAGTCAAAGTTGAGTTGCATCTCTCTCCTCGTGAATCTTTATAATACTGATGAGCTTTCATACGCCAACGATTTGCAGAATGCTCGAATTTTCCCTTCCTTCATCTGCCACACATTATGAATGACGCAACTTGATGTAAAGATTATGGTAATGAAATGAAGCCAGTGATCCTCCGAGCACTACTACTCGCCTCTTCTGTTGATCTTCCTAAGCGTTATACACAAGATGACCAACCGTGGAAACACAGAGAGAATAAGTGGTCACCAGTTTTTTTTCCTTCTTTTTCAACAGAGAGAGAGAGAGAGAGACAGAGAGAGAAGAAAAATCAAGACAAGTATGCATTATATTCTAACATTGAAGTTTTTCTACGGTGGTTGGTAGTGGTGGTTAGTGGATGTTCCTTGTGTTTGCAAGTCTGTTAAATTGGTGCATATGAAACACGCTAATGATAACCCACCATTTCAAGGCATGGGCATGTATATCAGGTAGCTCTTTCAACTAAAATGTTTGTACACACACCACTTGTTGAGTTTTTGGGGCTACGGTATATAGTAAAAAGTTGTAGTAGCACTACTACTTACTACTACTACTACTTCAACTACTGCCTCCGTGTGTGTGGTTCACTAAAAATGTTGAGGAGGATTGTTGTGCACAAGAATTTTGACTGCCGCCAAATGACTCAGATAATGAATGAATGAAGTCAGAGAAGGAGCAGAAGTCAATTCACCAACCACTAAACACCACAAGATTCACCACCAAGTGTTCCACTTCCACCTTACTACCACCTTCAAACTGCCCCTGTCTCTGTGTGCCGGGCTGTTGTGAGAGTAATACTGACAATGAGGGATTTGGATGGGACCGTAGTCATATGAAACGTGGGGTGGCTTTGTTGATGTTATTGTGTGTTGCAGTGATTACGCTTATGGTGACATTTTCATGCTTGTGGAAATCAAATATATCCTTTTGTCATATGCATGCATTCATTCAAGAAAAGGTTCCCTTTTATACAGTGGACAGAAGCTACATGTCCATTTTAAACCGGTTCACGTCAACATACTGCCAAAAAATTTGTATGATTCATTAGCCCAACACTATTATATGCAGGGAGGTCATCAAAATCCCTGGTGGTCCTTGTAGGATATAAAAATATATGTGTATTTCAGTTTATTAATATGAATAGCTGAGGTGAAAAACCTTTTTGATTTCATTTTGTCAACCAGTTATAACTAACTCATCGCTTGATCTCTTCCAGGAAAAAAGGATGAATGAGTCTTCAAGATGAGTTGACGTGCTGGAGAATTCTACTTTCGTGATGCACAACACATGCAAAGGGATTATGACGACACAAAGAATGTTCAAAATGACAGTCACCTTATTGCCCCCATTATTTTACTAAAACACTTTCAACGTCAACTTTGCACTGGCACATTAAAGAAAACCTAGGCTAGATTAGCTTTTCATCCCTATTGATGTACTAATGCGTCCGGTCACATGTAAAAATAATATTTTATGACATGATTTGGCACATTCCGAAGAGGATTTGACACATTAATGTAAACATTTAGAATTTCCATTGCCTTTCAATGTACATACTTAAGCGCTGTATCGTCACCAAATGTGGTTTTCCTTCGTTGGAAACCTTTTTTATTCTTGTTCTATGTATTGTGAATTGCCAAGCACTGACAGTATCAATGCAAATTGGTTATAACTAATTATTTTAAACCCTTATCTCCACCAGACTATATAGCACTTTATATGATTTGACGTTTGTATTTTGCGAGACATATGAGACAACCACTCGCAGTAAATAAAAACATTTGTTTCAATTTTATTTTTTAGGATTAATATGAACTTGGAATTTTACTAACTATGCTCATATCGTAGTATCTACATGCATTAATTTATAAGCCAGTATTCCAGATATATCCTGATATGTCAGCTACACAGTATAAACAAACCACAAGTTGTACGCGAAGATTTAAACAGTGTTCAAATAAAATTATGCAACGGAATTTAATTGCAAAATAAATGCAAGCTTACTTGAGAGAGACACTATTTTCTTGAATTTTACGAGCACATTATTAGCACAATACTACAAGGAAAGAGGTGTGTCTACTAGTTAATGTGATTTATGTCAATAAATGTCTGTCGTTATCTTTAAGGTGGTCTTTTGTTACAAGGAATTAAGAAGTAATGGAATTTTAAGCTTGAAATGAAATTCTATAAAGGGACAAATGTGCACCCGCTTGGATGTCCTGTTATGGGGAACTCCATGCCACCAATAAATATGATAAATGGACCAAATATATTTGTTACATTTATGAAATGATGCTTGCTTACTGAGCAAACAAATGCTTATTCTATTTACAACATACCAATGCCAAAATTCATAAACACTTCTCAAGGTGACGCAGGACACCAAAGAGAGACAATTTTCTTTGTTTTTCTTTTCTTTCTTCACTTGTAAGATCGGTTCAATGTTTGTCGCTACTCAGAAAGAATTATTGAAGAGGCTTATAGCTGACAGAGGAATGGGGAAAAATCTGTGCATTGACGAGCCAATATAATAAATGCGTTATGACATACCTATAGAACGATCATGGCTCAATGTCATCTATATATATACATGTACATTTTTCATTGCGCACTCTGTCATCTCACAAAATAGTAATTGTTTTTCCTTCCAATGCCATCATGACCTAGCCACACTTATCATATGTACTTATATAATCCAGGTTAAACTACTTTATGTCTGACTTATAGACAGTCTTTTATTTAATACTGGCTACATCGTTTGCTGTAGAGCACAGCCGGTTTGCTCCTAAAATTCCTCTTACAATGTCTTTTATCAGACTAAGATTCCTAAATGCAAGAACATAATAGGCACATTTTTGTTGGATTGCATAAACGGTAATAATTTCTCATGGGGTAACTTTGGAGAATGAGCTTCTTAGAATTTTTTCGTTAATTAAAAAAAAATATTTGGAATTTAGTCTATGCTATTATTGGAGTGTGAATGATGACGCTAATTTACGTTTAATAATCCTATGCACAAATGTTCTCTGTCAATTTATGCACTACATAGCCGATATATCATATATTCTGAGTAAAAGAAGCTGAGCTATGAGTGTAATTGGATTAGAAAAACAATGGAAAATAAAATTTCAGAGAGTAACTTAATCTGAAGGATGGGCCATAAATGCAGCCAACAGCTCAGTTTGTCAACTCATTCCAAGAACATACCAAAATGCCAACGATCTCTAATAACGAGAAATGAGCATTAAAGAATATCACTGAACTGATTAAAGGGAAGAGTAAAAGCTTTTGCCATTGAAATATATGGCACAATTAAAATGCACAGTTGGCATAAACCCAATCCACCACTAACACAATTTACAAATCACTGCGTGGCACGTTTGCCACGTAAAACTTTCACTGCCATCAACGTGACATTATAAATTAAATCAGCCACATCATCCATTAAAAATGAATATATTTTCCACTGAAATTATGATTTAGTTTTACCAACGCCAGTTGTTATTTCCTCTATGAAGTCGACCTACACTAATTACCTGCTAACACTAAAGATGAAACTGATGAAAAATGAATGTACGTCCTGAATGATTTGCCAAAACAATAAACATGCATTTTAAGCACTGTCATCATCAATGAAGATACAGTATTACCACTGCCACCACGTGAGTGGCAGGAAACAGTGAACACATTAAAACGAATATGCCAAACCAAACAAACAAAATGTGATATAGGCAAAAACCGTTGTTGCAGCAAGCGAGCGACAGTCAATCGGTTCTTATCTTAAATCCCAATTTAGTTTGTGCAAATCTGTAAAAAAAATCTTATCACAAACTGATAAGTTCATTGATGACAAGACTGCTGTCAGCATGGAACCGTAAAAAACACCATGTCGCCTAGATTTATACTCATTTTCCGTATATATGTACCTATATAGATGATATGACTTAATGCTGTACCGACCGTGATAAGCGATAACAAGTGCAACGCTATAAACAAACTTGATGACATTTCACACCTGCACCTGCCCCATTCCCTACGACCATAACAGATTTTTCATCCCACTCATCCAATTTACTAGCTCTCTGCAAGCCACCGTGTAAGTTGATGTAGCAAAGTAAATTAAGCTGAAAGCATGCACTCACACATATATAGAGGAATAAAAGTTTGCAAAAGCTTAAATGAAGAATTACCAGCGTTTTAGAAGAAAAATTAGTTTTGGAACAGAACCACGGTTGTGGCTTTTACGTAATCCAGGATTACCTATGACAAAATAACCTACCAGATGGAGGGCTGTACACTATCACACCCAGTCAACTATGTGTGTATACGTCCTCTAGATATATTTATAAACGTATTTTTATACACTTGCAAAAAATATGCAAGCGCTGCGCACTTTTTCTAGTTTAAAAAAAGGGGAGTGTCACTCAAAAACCGAAGAAATGACGAGTATTTTTCTACAAAATTATGTTAAATGTTATGTGAATCCTGTCGCGCCCCAGACGCTTCCAGCGTTTGGGTAAACTTTTATGTAATGATTACAGCCGCACTGGTATCTATCGTGGATGGTTGTCTCTCTCAAATCAGAAAGCTCTTCTGATGCAGATTTCCACCACAACTGAAACTGCTGCAGGTATTGCACACTGACAATTGCGAATGACTCATTCGGCTTTACATGGAATGTTTTAATTGTCATCATTTTTGACCCCGATTGAGTTTATTAACAAAATTAAACTATTTTTCCTCGAATCAGACTTCCAGCAGATGAACATGAGTAACTTGAAGAGAGAGAGAGAGAAAGGAATAGTACAAATGAAACGTTTTCTTTTTTTTACTGGAATGAGGTCATGGCACAATGTAGTTGAAGTAACTCAGCGATACAAGTTGTATCGTGTTTCTCTCTAAAGTTTCTCAATAAGTCGGATTTCACCTATCAAAAATTAACTGGTTGACAGTACTCCCAAAAGTTTCAAAGTTTTATAACCTGCACAATGTTGGAATGCATGCACTTTTTGTACCATGAAATGTAATAATAACCCTAAATATATCACTTGCAAACAACCCCGAAATATCGACGAGAAGAATTAAGCATAAATAGAATTTGACAATCGATGTGGATTATTTTTGGCTCTCTACTATACATGTAGTTGCACAATTGGCAAATATTTATTAAGTTTAAAAGAAATGAGAAAGGAGAGTGCAGATAGTTACCTCTAAGATCCCAAATGCATAATAACACAACGGGAAGAGTAAAGCGGATGCACACCTATTTTGGGTGGCCTTCTTATTTTTCCTTCCAGAGTGTGCCTTTTTGGATCTGCTTGATTTGTTGTGCTGTAAAAGTTGAAGCTTTGGCGAGAAGGGGAGAAGAATATGTGACGAAGAACTCTCTCTCTCTCTCTGTTTCCTTGTTTTCCACAGTAAAGCCTCTTCTGCAGTTGGAATTGTACGTGATATGGGAAGGGTAAGTTTAGCACAAGCACTTTCCGCTATGGCTTCTCTCCTACACAATTTTTTCCAAAGAAGTCGGGAGAGGAGAAGTGAGAGTGAAGGTTTTACGAAACTGTGAGCACGACTCGCCAGCCAGTGTGGAAGGAAGGAAGTATACCAGTGGAATGGAGTTGAGCACTGAAAGAAAGGTTTGCGTCGGGGACGCTCTACATTTCGTTGTCAGTTTCAACATATAAGAACGAAATACATTATAATGCTTATATGTCGAAGATTTGGAGGACGACGACATGACGTCACGCGAGGAATAGCATGAGCAAAACTGTACCGTATAAAATAAGGATATGACACTAGTAACGACAAGTAAACATTTTTTTCCGACTCGGCTTCCGAACAAGAACTCGGTTGCATACGTGACTGGACGTAGCGCCACAAGAGTAGACTCACTTTAATAAGGAGGAAGCTTCCCCTATATTTCGTGTTGGGAAGAGGAGTTAACGAAAAAACACCAATCCAAGTCTTGTCAATGCTTACCTGGAAAAGAAAAAATGTTAGTGTGCTCAACACAGAGGAGAAGAGAGAGTTATGTTGGAAATGGGGATTTTTTTGGTTCTCTTCTCCTTTTCGCTTTGATTGTGTGCGAGGATGAGAAATGGCAATATCCTTCCATGCACTTTCTTACCACAAGAGCAACGCTTCTCTCTAGTGCAAACTTTCCAGCCTCTTATTAATCCAATCCTTAATCCGTTGCATGGTTCCAAGTTGTGACATGCAATAGGATGAGGTTTATTTCCTAAAAGTTTGCGATATTGCTTCGTCGCATTCGTCATAATATGATCTAGTTTGAATTCAAAGCATGAAATATTCCTTATATGAAAAAAAAATCCTCGTTCTTTTCTCGCGTGGATCTTGGGAGAGAACGCTAGTTTTCAACTGCCAACACCTTATTCCACTTTTTAAATAATATTCTATTGACCTCTATGCTTGGGAGCAACGGTCAGATTTAAACTTGCACAAAATGTTCAGTAGGGAATGAGTCTTTGGATTGAGTTTGTGCGCAGTAGAGGATTACTTTATAATGTTTTTTTTATATGCCCTCTTTTCCTTTTGGAAATGAAGAAATGGAAATGCGATACGTTATCGAGCGCAAGAAAACACAATAATAAAGATATCTTGTGTCAAATTGAATATATCATTATTTCTCTTCCTCCTTCCATCACTCGGTTACATCCTTATTTTCCTTGTGACAATTTTCAATTCTTTTATTTTTGCATCATTGCAAAACAACTCTTTTTTCTAGTTAAATACAGTTGACACGCTAAAGTGCAGGCGTGTTACAAGGATTTCGGTATCATATATAACCTCTGACAACCAAGAAACAAAATCTAACATAAACCAATAGAGTTGTACTTGTCAACAAACAACAAAAATTTACCGCTTTTACAATTAATATTGGATCAACATAAGGCTTTTACTATATAATAAAGTTATTATATTTGCTCTAGCATTTTTTGTTTTCCATGTTAAATTCTTTCAAAGACATGCTGAGGAGGTGTAGTGTTTACAATTAACATCTTTATTGTCGCCTAATGGACTTTTATTCTCTTGACTATCATCACAATAAATTTAACAAAGTACACAGCATCATAGAACTAGTAGGAAACAAGAAAATTTGGCGTTGTTTGCTGTAGGGAAGACTTGGTATACACACATATATATATATATAATAGGATAATATATAATAATACATTTTCTGGCGTGTACATTTTTCTCTATACAATATAATGTAATTGCTCCTCTCCGCAATGGTTGTATACAATTGCTTTGTATAATTAACAAACATATAAAGGATGATTACACGATCGTTAATACATTGTTTATTTTAATTTTTTCGCTAGTGAATACGGACACACGTAGGAGGATATATATAACAACAAAAAGTCTTGATATCATATAGATTTATGTATATTTTATATTACAATGACAAGAAGCTAGCAATCTAGAATGAATTCGCTCAAAGGTTAATTTCCCACAACTGGAGCGTCTGCTGAAGAGACTCATCGTACCATTTCTTTTTGGCAGCATCCCGGAATACCACATCCAACGTCTTCAGCTCCAAGCCTAAAAGTCCATCTGGCTCGTTATTCAGGTACTTCTCCACGCGTCGCACTAGCTCGGCATTATCGTGCATTTTAAAAATGTTTGGGTAGACAGAGAACAAGAAGCGGATTGTCAAGGCTTCTCGAACAGCTTGGGTTGTGTGGGGGCTTGAATTCAAAATCATCACTTTACCCATATGCTTCACCCACAGAGGGAGAAGGTAGGGAAGTTGGGCCATATAACTTGAGCGGATCCAACCCGTCTCGCTTAGTCTTCGTTTCACAGCTTCATATCCATGAGCGTCGTAGACAAATACCTGGAAATGGATATAACAACATCCTCGTATTACATCATCATGAGTATATTTTAGTCAGATATATATTTTTATAACTTAAGAGAAAATCAATAATCTTTTGCGTATTATTATACATCCCTGTTGCTTCCTACAGATATGCGTTGCATAACTATCCAAAATTTCTTCATTCCCATTGCTCAACCATGGAAAATTTTAATCTCAAAACCTCAACATCAATTCATTGGGGAAAACATAAAAAGTCTCACAAAATACGGACAAGTGTGTTCTCTTTGAAGTCAGAATGAATTCTTATTACAACCACAATTATTGCATTGTGAGCCTTTCATCAAATTTTCCGAAAAAACGAGTATGCATTTATTGTTGAGTTTATTCCCATGTTCTTGGGTTTCCCATTCACAACATGAAATTATTTGCGCTTTCCTGCTCCTTTTAGAGCTAAACCGGAATAACACTACGCGAAACATTCACAGAAGTACATTGTTATCATGGAACCTGCATCCTTGGAATCTTTCCTTCTTTCTACTGAATAACATGACATATTATGTATGTTTTTGAAGGTTTTTCAGCCCCTCTAGCAGATTTCTTTTTGGTAGCGTATGCACTAAATAGTGTATGCTGTAACGGCATCATTTCTTTTCCCATTTTTTGTTCCATAGTCTATTTCTGGATAACTTGAAGCTTGCCTCTTGTCCATGCAAGAAGTTATTTTAATGTTTGAGCACAACATCCCCGAGAAAAGACAAGAGGGATCTTGAGACATGTAGCTTTGTAAAATAGCAGTAAAATATTCCCTACTGCGAAAGATTGCTTCTTTTCACACAGCGCCCCTATTCAATTTAAATTTCTAATGAAAACGAAACTTGCACAGAATAATGAGCATGTGGGAGAAGACGCAAGTAGTGGGAAGACGGATGAAGACAAATGGTTTAAATCTATATAGTACATATAGCTTACATATAAAGTATAAAAAATGAACTCTTCATGTTTATCTCATCATTTGCCTGCCCCCTCGAATAATTTGATTATTTAGCAAGACGCAAACTGCTCCTGACAATGAATTAAATCTGCAATAACCAGCATAGTAGACACAGCAAAATTTCAAACTTTAAGGTTTATTTACCTCCAGAATAATTGCCCACTACGTGCTTTCCTTCTTCCGATATGGATGAGATGCGAAGTTTGTATAAACATAAATTCATTCTTGGGATTTTATTACAGTAAACATAATATTTTGCTCTTGTTCTACTCTCGCAAGTTTGGATTGAAACTTCTTGAATTTGATTAAATGGGGGCACGAACAAGTCGTATAAAATAAATTGTTGGATAATAGTACATCTTTTTATCCATTATTTTGCCATCCACCCAACACAACTTTTTTGAAGAGATATTTTTCTCTGGTAATATATATGTATGGGTGTATGAAACATCCAGAAAAGCAAAGAGGGAGCTCTTCCAATCAAGACAACCTTCTGTAGAGATATATAACAAAAGGAAAAATACCTAACCTTGAGATCCTTTAGTGCGATAGTGTATTCGACCATAGACAAAAGGATAACTGCAACCATTTCACCATGTAAATACTTATTGTCTGAGGAATCTGTCCGACATGAAAAACTTAAAATGCTTCTCATAAATATTTCAATGACGAGATCCTAAGTTCACTGCATACATCTTTAGCAACTTATATACTGCGGCTAAACTTCTCTATTTAACATAAGCTACCACGTGGAACGCTTGTCACAAAAAGTGCACTTGTATATCAATCTTCATCTTCACAGTCAAAATATTATCCCTGCCTTTTCTTCCAAGATCTAGAATACATGGGAGTCAAGAGGAAATGCCTTCTCAACTTTAAGGATGGAGAAAAAAAGAAGGAGTCAAGAAACAATAATAATAATGACTCGCAGGCAAATCTAATTTACAGCATTACACGAATTATTTATCATCATCCTTGCAAAATAAGCTATCCTCCTTTTGTGTGCATGTTTTTAACTCATCTTTTTCGAAGCAAACAAAAGAAGTTTACAAAACCAGCTCTAGTTTTGCAAGGGAAAAAAATAGCTGATTCTTTGCAATCTCATGGATACAACCGAGAAGACGGGAGCAAGAGTAATAAGCGTGGCGAAAAGAGCCATAATCGTCTGCAACATAGGTACTTATACCGACGAGGATACGTGGAATTCTCCAACAAGTTTTTTTAGTTGTTGCATAAAATTGAAATCCTTTCAATCATCATCACCATTGGCAAACAAGCTGTTCATTCGAGTTCCAGCTCATTGGTATGCGTTATAAATAATGAAATACCTGCGGAATGTATATCCACCTATTCGAATATCATAAAGTAATAAACAGATCACACTAGTTGTGTACAGAGAATAAAAACTTTTTGGGATTTTTCTATATATACGTATATATGCGTACTTTTCATTATCACTAATATTCCATCTCTCCTAAAGAAAAATCATGAGTTCCTCCTCTCCAGAGCTACTTTTTAATAGAAGGGAGTTTAATTAATCAACTGTTGTACCTGGGCTGGATGTGCATGAAGGTGGAATGGAAAACTTAGCCTTGAACTCTTTACTAGAAGACCTGCAATGAGAGGAGTAAACTAATTGTGGTTTCGTTGCACTATTCCGCCTTTGTTCGTATGACTTGTGCCCAGCAGCCCTTTTAGCGTTATTTCTTGGATGAGTACACAATTACAGAAATGAATTGTAATGAGACGTGACAGAAATGGATACATATAAATAAAGCTTCACTAAGGAATACATACTTGGGATAATCGTCTTTATAAGAATCTCCTCGTGGGGCAGATTGAAAATGAAGCTGTGGTACTGTGCTATGTGAAATCATTAGATGAAAAGTTTTTTTTTTTAGTTTTTTTTTCAGTTGAAAACGTGCCACAATCCAAAGCTCATATTGACATGTAGACACGTTCCATGCATGCAAATACATGATACACACTCACACTCTCAGAAGACTCATGAAATGAAATGAAATATGCAGAGAATGGTTCCACGCCACATACATATAATTCCACTGCTTATTGTGAGTCAAATACCGTGTGCAAATGTCTCCTACGTCTCTTCTCACTTGACATGGGTAAAAGGGACAGATATAGCTAATTCAGCGTTCAACTGAAATGTTGAGTATTTTGAAAGGCTTGCATAAACCAGATGACAAGAACCAGATCTAATTTTTGATAGGATGTATAAATGACCACAATTTAAGAGTCGGTCTTGACAAAGCAGAAAAATATCATTGGATGAGGATAACGATTGTTTATTTTCCTACTGTGAAAAACGTGCAATTTATCAATCACACCTGCCCCTGTATGAAAATACACAACTGTCTACCCAGCTACTCAAATGACACATTCAACAGGAAATGGAAGAACGCTCATGAAAACAGTCAAAGTTCTACCCTTTCTCTTTCATGCGCTTCCTCAAATATCTAGCTTGTTTTTTTTACATGAAAAGGATGATAAAACAAAATAGGAAGGAGTGCACATTCTGCTGAGGAAAATTTAACACTATCGAGAAAAAAATCAGTACAATGTGCCTTCGTCGTACCATGGGTAAAGAGGTACGTAGATGTATTCAAAGGGCAAATTAACTTGTCAAAGGTTGTCATCATCTTTACAATGAAAGGCAACAAAAATATGCACTAACAAGATGAAAAAGGTATCATCCCCTATTATGCTCTACTATACAGATATGAATATTATGAGGACAGGAATTTAAACAATGAATCTACATTTTAGCATACAAGTATGAAAAACCTTGGTCCTCAGTAAACAGTAGCAAAATTCCAACAAGGAATATTCGCACACCACCGAGTCTCAATATGTTCATTCATTTTCAGCTAATTGACAAACCTAAAAAAACATCTTACTGAATTTTACAACAAACGTTGTAGAACCATTAATTAAACGTTTGCCTCACATAAAGGAATGGTCTAGACGCGTAATTGTTAATAAGCATAGATACGCAGAGCAGGTAATATAAAGAGTTGACGTCAAGGATGATTCTAAAAATTCCACCGGAATTGATCTTCATAATTATTACTACAACAGACTATAACTATACTCCTAATTGTAAGTGGAGAATAAATTTTCCATGCTACAACGGAACAAGATACAGCTAATGTCCTTCATCATTTTGTTGCCGTAGGGCAACTCTTTATAGCTATAACTATCTCAATTACTTATAACTCTATGGTTAAAATTTGAAATTAAATGGCTTGTTTAAAAATTACTTGTGCACATATATATTTGTCATTGCATAATACTTGTTGCAGGAACTTGATGCATCCGAGACTGAGAAAAGTCATTAGAAAGCAAACACACAGCTTGTATAACAATGATGATTCAAAGCTTGGCGAAAATTGCTTCAGGTCAAACCTCTACACTTATAACATCCTTGTTTGTTTAACACTTGGGAAGATTTCCAAAGGAAATCTAAATATTGTTTTACGCATATCTTTAAATATTGGATGAGTATTTATGTAAGCATTCCTGGTAATGAGATAAATATTTATGAAGCCGGCAACTACATGAAAGATAAACTTCTTAAAATGATCCTTTACACATCTCTACTTGTTTACAACTATGCTCAATTTTAATTTTGCAATAACAGCGACACCTACTTTGTGTTATGTTCACTTAAGCACTACCAAATGCCAAATATAGCTTAAAAATCCCTTGACTCGATAATTAGACATTTTACGCTGAAAGGGCTACACAACGAAAACATTTTGTACTTAAGCTCACCGGACATTTAGCCACTCTGAAAACAATTTCGTCACATTTGAACAACTCGAATTTCTTTGTAAGTTGGGAACACAGTTGTAAACCAATTAAAAAATCGTTTACATTATAAACCCTCTCACTCTCAACGTTTTTGACTGTTTACGTTGTCTGTGAAGCAAACCAACTTTTGGAAGATAATTCACAGCGCACAGTAGCATGTATTATAATATTATCAAAATTGTGAAACGCATCGTATTGCATTGACGGGATCAAAAGGAAGCAGCCAATAAGGTTAATATGTATAAAGTGGAGTAATGGATGTATTTATGAAATTTTCAAAACTTTCATGACAAAGCTATGACCACCCCCCAATTTTTGCATAAACAAAAGTTCCTCGAGGCTATCAAACTACGAGTTGGCTCATTTACACGCTTGAGATTTCCCCAAACTTAAGAGCTATTCTGCTCTTGAGCAAAAGAAGATCGCTGATAAGTGCTCGCAAAACTTTATTTTTGTAAATAAAAAACGAAACATCTTCCGGTCTGCAAAATTGCTGCAAGAAAGGCAAAAGCGAGCCATAAACCATGGCAAAATAACTGACAATGAGTGCATGTGCATTACACTTGAGAGCAAAGAGCAAAGTGACTCTCTCATGAAATACCACAAAACCCATTCCCCTCATTCAACTACAATGATGAGCCACTCAGATTTAATAAAAAGTAGACATGTGAGCAGACCAAAATAAAACAATTTATTTGCTTACACACTTACTCGAGGACTAAATAGAATTCGGCAATGTAGCAGAGAACAAGAATCGCGATTGCATTCTCTTTCTTTTTTTAAGTTCCCCATAACTCAAAACAATACAAGGGTTCGCTTTTTGTGAAAAAGGAAGCGACATGGCATCATTCACGCAACCGTATTTAAGAGCAAGACATATAACAACTGCCCTGTTACTTCAACTCGTAAGCTCATGATCATGCATTGTATGATTGTATTAGTGGATGCTTGTGCGTTAGTTTCAACTCCACATTTAATTACGCCAAGGAGCAAACAATGCTTAGTTGAATACAAAAAGATGGGGTTAGAGGAAAAACCTGTTTTGCAGATTGTTTTGGATCAAAGTTATTGCATAACATGATGCAAAAATACATGACTATATCAATAGGGGGATCCTGGGGTAGGAGTATTATTGCACAACCAGAGCAAAATTGATACTTATCTCATTATATTTTTTTCTCTTCAGTTAAGCCTATTTCCACTGTTACTTTTATGACGTATGGGTTCTTTACAAGTCATTTTTTGGAGCTTTTATGCCGAGACAAAATCCTCTGAATGTATGGAGTACTCCGTGTGCGTACTGAACACAATCAAAATCACGGTTAAAGTTTTAAAAATTTACTGAGGTAATCCACATTTTTCACATTTCTATGTCATAATGACGAACCTGAGATTGAAAAATGCTGCATGGAGCACATGCCACTTGTCACTTACCATTTTAATACCAGGTACACACTGTTTCCCTTTCTTCAAGTTTTGCTCTCAATGAGGAATGACAATTAATTTTACTTTCAGCAATTGGCTCACCACGAAACCAACAGGGATGTGTACTCACAATCTTTCATATAAAAAATATTTATTTGGCAAAACACACACCAGCGGGTGAAGTTTAGCGTGAGTGAGGGAGAGAGACACCATAAAAAGTAAACCACGTACAAGACAACCTATAAATGTCTTTTATTTTTGTAAACACACCAATTTCAGCATGCAAAGTAGTCACAAAAAATGCTAAATCCCTAATATATTGTCAGGACTTTTTGGTGGAGTGAGCATCTAGCATGGGGTCAGGTCAATGTGGATGATTCTCATTTGTTGCATATAATTCCAATTGCATATAGCACATTTTTTTATTAACAACTCAGTGCACTTATGACTTGCTCACGTTGTGAATATATTTTTAGAGACACGTACGTATTGTACAAAACATCAACAGACAGTGTAGCTGCTAATGTAATGTTTTAACTTTAAGACCACCTATTAACTAACCTATAATAAAGCCGGCTTATAACTATATACACATGTATAAACTCAATTTTGGGTTATTTTACGCGGTGGCACTTGCCATATCTAAATTTTACAGTGTTACTACTGTTGTCTTGGCTCGGCTGGCATTATTTCACGCATAATGTATCAACTATGAGAGTGGAGATTTTTTGGCTTTTCCATTTGATAACGCTCCCTCACCAGAATATGCTTTACTATAGGTAATGTGAATTATTATATGCATAGTAATTTTTGCAACATCATCACAGTTAAGTCACCGTTAAAGAGACGAACCTTGAATTAAAGGATACGCTCCGTCAAGAGCACGCGCCTAATGTAGTTTCTATGATGGAAAGATCAGTTAAGTCTTTGAGATGAGATGGTGAGATATATTTGAGAGAGAGAGATATATGATTACGGTGTAAGAAGAAGAAGAAGTGTTTGAAGGTGCGTGGTCTTTCGAAAACGGTCTTTTTTATTTCAAGTAGGAAACTGTCTTCCTTTTAATTGTTATTAAATAACACAAAAAAGAGGTGAATAATCTTGCCCCTACATGCAAATGTTAAGATAGCATTGAGGATTTTTATTTGAGCAATATTTTACGGGAAAAAATATAATTGTTCTAACCAACAAAAACATATTAACGGAACAGTCAAATCTGAAGAGATGTTGTAAATGTCAAAATTCACATCCGTATAAGATATGCCTCTATTCAGGTTTTTTCATTGCATTGCATACGTATATTCCTCTACTTTTAAAACTGTGATTTTTGAACATGCATTATAAATCTTATGAAATCTTCCTGTGAGACTTTTTAAATAGGGTATTTCTGAAATTTGTTGAAATTTATTTTTACCTACTGTTGCAAGAGTACAAAAGGGTTTATGTTCTGGGAGGCGTAGGTTGCTTGTGGATTTTTTCCTAGAAAGATATATAATATAAACACTAGGAATGAGAATATGACAGACATGAGGTGTTTACACAAGGTTAATATTAGCCAGTCGGAGTTTATTTTAAGTATGCTTACATTCTCTATAATTATTCACGGTATTACTGCTGACAACGAAATCCAAATGGTGACCGGTGCCAGTCCTTTCAAGTTTACAAATTTCATCCTCACTGGATTTCAAAATTAAAGACGTAGATTTTCCACAAAATCCAAAAATTGCCAGTATAGGTAATATACATGTGTTTACATAGATGTTTGAAGAAATGTTAATTTAATTGTATACATTTTACGAAAGCCTTAAATAAGCTAAATGCAGATTGTTGTTTCTACTGTGGTGTGAAACATGATGTAGTAAACCTGCCTCAAGTCCTCCCTTACTTTCATTTGACCTACATATCATTTTTACATTCACGTTTTCGAATGTCATTTTAGCATCAAATTAAAAGTCTTGCGACACCAAAACATGACTCATCAATATTCCCAATTATTGCGAAATTGGTGAAAGTGGTTTGAACAAGTCCATATTTAACTTCTCCAGTGATGATATCTAAATTTCATCCAAATCACGCATACATTTGAGGCTAAATAATTTGAAATTACTCTCCTACACTCAGGCCTAGTGAAGAAATGCAAATTACGCGAAACAACTTGAAACATAGTTTGAAGCCATTCATCACGATACGTCGTTCCTCAGCACTATACAAATTTACCTAAAATTTAGATCAGCGCTAGCAACAAGAGGAAATTAATGAACAACATTCTTGGATTGGGCTGGGACAAACTTAAAACCTATTCCTACCTACTTTTCAAAACTCCATTGTTCAAAACAAAAATCCGCATCATGCATATCGTACTCAGTAGGACCGCATTTTTACTTTTTCAAAAAAGACTAGTTGTTTCAGCTAAACGCTCATTTAAGCTCGCCGCATTTTGTATTGTTGTTTAAAACTCTGTACTCCACTTCCTCCAATTTTTGTTTCCTGCGAGCAGACATCCCCTCCATACCTACTTACAGTCTAGTGGCACATTTAAGCAGGTTTCATTGTTTTCAGCAAGATACGCATGTATAATGTGACTTAAATTGAAATTGCTCCACGAATTCAAACCATCGAACACACGTTAGCAATCAGAATAATAAAAAAGTCTCAAGACTCAAGTGAGAGAGGAGCATTTTAAGCAACAAATAATGCATAAATACACAAAGAGGCTGATTGATTACAACCCGTCATACCGTCAACAGGTACTCCATTGTGAATTCTTTCCCTGAGATCACTCTCTCAGCATCAAAGCTCTTCTTCTATTTTTGCATTCTCCTCGTTACATTTTAGTGATGAATTACTACTGACAGCGGAGCATCCATTGTCTCAATCAAAATCTCAGCTTCATCAAACAAAACTAATCTTTAGCATCACACTCACAATATGAGTTGGACGAAAAAATCCTACTTTTTTTAGCAACACTCATTATCTCAAAGGTTTAAACAAAAAAAAAGAATGTTCTCGGGACAAGACTAGACGTGTTTTGGTAAGGAGCCATTTTTCCTCTGAAATTGGAAAGGTATATGTAAGAATTGAATTAGTTTTTTTAACATGCACCTATTTTCTTTGATGAATTAAACACACACAGACAAACAACAAACATCACAACAAGGAAATGTGAACATGTGCTCTCGTGCTCATTATCCTTGATTTTTTCGTAGAAACAGGACAACAAGGAATAACCATTTATAAGTTGCAGATCTTTTTCCTTTCGTCATCTCTCATGTCTAGAATTCGAGTACAAGACATACTCTCACACACATTAAGAAACACACATGATCCCTTTGACGACTACACATTATGATTACTATAATCAATCCAATATTCTATATCAAATGATGTACCTGCTGACATGAACAGAGCAGATCGCGCGATGCGCGTAGCATGGTAGCAATTTGCTCTTCAAGTCATTCTCTTAAGATCTCGACGAGAGAAGTAAAGTGGTGTAGATAGATGTACAGAGAGAAACATCCCATTTTCCTTTTAATGAGCTGCGATGACAAATGAGGACGATTTGAAGAGAAGCACAATAGACTATGCTTTTTGATTATTTCGATGTACACCAGTAACCGTTGACAAAAACTGAGAGAGAGAGAGAGAGAGAGAGGATTGCACTGATTTGCTTTGAATTTGGAATCAAAAGGAGAAAAAATAGACTGTCGTGTGAGTTACACGGTGAGTTTTAGCGAATTGTCAATTCACAATACATTTTGACCTGGCCCTCTTGTAAAAAATGATAAAGAAATGATCAAGTTTTGAAAGAGCTCAAGAACTTGAGAGACAAGATAATAAGTGCAGCAAGCGTAGTGTATCACTTTATTTTCATTATTTGTTATAACTATAATGTACCCAATATCAGTTGACAATTTACCCTCCTGATCTGTGACAAATCAAGGTCGTCCCTTCTTTCTTCATCGGTAAAAAAAACTAATCCTCTCTCAAAAAAACAAGTGCCAATGGAGGAGAATAAAGGAGAAAAAATTAAGCCAGCCGTAAATAATGATCATTTTTGGAAAGTAGCTCATTCCTTCTCACTTTTTATCAAAGGACAAAAATGCATGCGTAGAAATGCTCTTTAAGGATGATGAGTTTCAATTTCCTTGGATTTTCATTCTCTGTGACAAAATGCGCAAGGCTCAAAAGGAGCGAGATTAGGTGAAAATTGGGATGAGTACCTTTAGCTTAAAGGACGTTTCACCGGAATACATTAGCTTTCAAGTAGGCATATGTACTATATTAAAAATTCTTCTAAAAGGATGTGTTTTCAACAAAAGAGCCTTGTTTAGAGGCCAACTAGTTCCCGTTTCTGGGTTTAGAAATTTTGTTGACCTTCAAGCACATCTCATGAGGCGGCAATGGTTGAAAAGTAAAAGGTAAAAATGCATTAAAGGTGTGCAAGCAAAAAGGAAGGCAAAGTCACAATGAAAATCTTAAAGACCAGAAGTAAACACCTACACTAGCGATTACTTTTGGTTACAACAATGAATGGATATATAGGTATGTATACATATTATGCTTGCTTACGAACATCTTCATTGTTACCTTCTGCTTTGCATATTATTACTCTTCTTTTTTCCCTCGTCCCTGTCCCATTCAAATGAATGAAATTCTCGACATGTTCTCAAACGCTAAATTTAAGTTAATATAGAAAAGCCTTTAAAACTGAAAAAAATGTCACTGAATAATGATGGGTAAAATTAACCACCATCATGAGCAAAAGTAAGTGGCATGTAATAATCATGATTAGCGAGTAACCTTCATATTAGTGCAAAGACCTAATTCGGCACAAGATTACAAACAAAAAAAATCTTCAATTTCACGAACAATGTTATGCATTTTTTTGTCAAAACCAACCATCAAAGCATCAAATAACAATTTACATATGCATATGCATAATATTGTCGCCAAGTGAAGAACAAATCATTAAGTATCGCTTCGTTACTCTAAAAGACAAAAAAAAACTCTGATTTTTTTCAGCACTTAACATCCCCAAGAATACAATTAAAGAGGGACAGATTTAAACAAAATGGTCAGCCTGAAGGGCAGTTCTTTGACAATTCGTCATCTAGCATGTACCAATTATTGGGACATTTTCATGCAATCTCATCTTGACACACAATAATAATAAATAACGACATAAACACGTAACTCCTGGTAATAGGCCCTTCTCTCACGACGACTCAGGGCTTCGTGCAAACCCTTTCTAGGGATACTGTACCTTGAATATAGCAAATATTATGCAACTTTCCTAATAGCTAATATTGTCTCCTTGTTTAGCCATCTTGTTTTCTTTTCGGCCAAAGAGAAAAAATCCCAAGAGGATTGACTAAGCACACACGCAAATACGCACACACACACACAAACACACACATCTAACATGAAAGCGTAATTCTCGAAAAAAAATTGCTGTGGATGAGTGGACATCCAAATACGCCAGAAGGAACGACAATAAATAGCACTTTTTATTTAAGCTTTCGTTTTTCCAAGTGATTACCAACACGATGCATGCCCAAAAACGCAACATATCGCTGTTGTCAGGTTGAGTGCACTGAGTGCATGACATATATTCCCTATATTACATAATTAACAATGTGATCATGATGAATGAATAAGCAAAGCTACTCTACTAAATATGACATGATGGGAAAGCCAGACTATTCTTTTGTCAAGACTTTACTAATAAATAATTGCAAAAAGTCATCGCATACATGCAAGTCCTTTGTATGGCTGCACTAAAATTGAAAGGAAGACTTACAACCACCTCCACACAAGTTATAGTAATTTTTTATGAAATAAAAATATAAAGTTTGCCTCCCTATTATTTCATTTTGCTAAGTTACATCAAATGGAGGGAGAGTTCGGCTCAAGAATTCGCACAGAAATGAGGTTGCCTTGGCTCTCTGTCTAACTCACACTTTTTATTGTGGGGATAAGAGTCTTTGTGTGTGCAGTAATTTTTGCATTTTAATCGAAGGATAATAACAATGATGATTCAGACATGTAGCCAAGAAGCTTCATATAAGTCGTATGTTATACTCGTGTAAAATTATATATTTTAGTCCCTGCAGGCTAAATCATATATTGCAATAGAGCTTCTTCACTGTCAGCATATTTATTAGGATATACTGCGAAATGACAATTGTTGCAACAATCGAACATTGAACATGAAAGCATCAAGAGCAAAGATAAACGTCGGTCATGCTACAATAGCTTCCATAGTGCAATCTTACTCACAACTCAAACTTTATTCTTCTCATTTACTCTTGCATTGGGAATTTTCTTCCAATCCGATCAGCCTCAAGGATGCTTGTGAAGAATTCTTGAGTGGATTTAAAAATCTTGCTACCACATGGAGCCATTTCTATATTTACTAGCACAACATTATCCCCTCTTCCATCACGGATTCTTGTTTAAAATCCTTTTTCACTGTATTAACCTTGTCTGATCAGCGTGAGTCTTCATAATTTTTTCTCATTATTCACTGTACATATACCTAGTTTCATGTGCTAAAAACATATGGCTCAACAATGACGTTTCTATTAAAAGATTAAACTTGTTACAAAAGTCAGGATTGATGACGGGGATGGCTCGGCACAAGACGAAAGTATAAATTTAAGACATTAAAATGACAAAACAGAAGAGTGTGAATGAAACGAAAAAAGGTAATTTTTTTCTTCACTTTCGCTTGTATTATAAAGTCTAACGCAGTCATTGCTAAATAGCAGCGATCACGAAATCACGAGGGTTATAATAACTGTAGTCAGATATGCTTTTCAAGCATCAGGTGGAGTAACTATGTCCAATTAAGCCAATTTCTGCATACATAGTTTGGGAGAGTATAGTTAAAAATATTTATGATGCGGGTATAACAAGCTTTAGCTAACAACCCTGAAAGAAAGAGAGGGACAATAAAAGTAAGCTTTGAGCTGGGTTTCTCTCCGCCTCTCTTCAAAACTTACTCTGAGCATCTCGGAAACTCGAAAAAGCATAAAAGTTTTGAAGACATTTTTTGTGCGTGTGGCAGTTTCACTGAACGCATTTCATCAATGATGTATGCAGAATTGATATGAAACAGGTTTCCTATTTGGATATTAACATGTCTCGATTAAAGTGTAACTAGAGTGAGTTGTGGGTATGAATGAATACCATATATCGGAGCAACAATGGTGATAAAATGGAGGAAACAATGGCAAAAGAGTAGATTACATTTGATAATATTTAACTGGAAGGAGGAGGAATTGTTAAATTTATACCTGATAGATGGAATTTCCAGTGAGGAATGAACTAATGTAATGGGTGCCGACGTCATTGAAAAACTTGAATGAAGAAGTATAATCATTGGCACGGAATGAATGGACACTATCCCTGGCGTTGGGTAGGACAGTCATATTCTGGAAAGGGTCAACACGTCCAGCTTGTCTCACCATGAGAACTCTCACAAGCATATACCTATAATCCCCCTTGACGAAGGAGGGATCAATCCCAAAGTATTTGGCCAAGCTAGGGGTACGCCATCCCCCAGCAAAGGCGTGCCAGGGACGATCCAGCCCTTCAATGACGAATCGGCGGAAGTAAGCCTGGATCAACTGTTGGAGATCTTCGCAGAGGTCGATATGGAACTCATTATGGAGGGGCAGACTGTTTTCTGTTGTGAGGAAGGTTTGTTGCTGGACGCGGTATGTGGACGGGTCCAAAATTTCCTTGGATGGCTCGAGAAATATCCAATTTTGAGTGTCGTTACGAGGCACTACTCTCATGCTCAGACTTAAATACCCGTATCGGGGAAACAGGTGCATCACAGCCCCGGGCACGACTGGATGACTGACCCCAGGACCTGTTCCCCCGGCGTATGTCGATGACTGGGAGGGTGCATGTGATTGGATGCTGTGAGGGACACGAGTGTGACCAGTGTCACCGGTGGGGCTCACGTGCCCCTGCGGTGAGCCTCCATGATTGCGACGATGACGCCCTCCACCAACGCCATCACCGGGAACGCCTCCACAAAATGGAGTAAAATCTGTTACTATGACTGCTAAACAGACTAGCACTTTCCACTGGAGTGAATTAATTCCTCCACGAGAAAACACACACGGCATGTCACGAGGTCTTCGTTGTCAACACAGAACCCAGTGTTCGTTTCATACATTCACTGCAGTTCACTAGTTTCTCCTTCATTATTGCATCCTGACCTGATCTGCTTCCTGTTTTC
>JAHZNA010001060.1:2926-15459 GCA_027743935.1 Sinodicranocentrus sp. ZH6 | reverse complement strand
AGTGGATTCTTTTGTGTTTCTAAAACATCCTTATTTATTGTGAAGGATCCTCTTTAACGAGCTTGAATGCAATATTCTAGCCGCGTTTCGGATGCGTATTCTACAAAAGCCTATTTTCCAGTACAATAACCTCGTTGGAATGATGTTGGACGAAATGGAAAAGTTTTTTTTTTAGAAAATACTGGTAAGGAATAATACTTTTGTAAATAATAGGTGTAACCTCGAGAAAAGTTTTTTTTGTGTTATTGAGTCCGCCAAAGAAAAAAAAACAAAAGTTTCCGTGTTTTATTTATCGGGCAAACTAGGTTCACCTATATTTACTCAAGGCACTCTGTTATGGACAGTTCATTGCTCTTTAAATCCGCTTTTGTGAGAATTAGCCCGTGTAAACATAACACTGCATTTTAGAAACAATAACACGTACTATTTAAATTAATTGGTTAAAAACTGCAAGGAAAAACACTTCCTAGCTTGCTTTCCCTTTCATTTTCCATGCTCTTGCAGCCCTTTCCAGTCTCTAACGTGTCATCTCTAATAAAATTTCGTGGGCGAAGCCAACCTCCACTTTCACTTGACTGGAGTCGTGTAGTAGATTTTGATCACTGTTGTGGGACTTGGCAAGACTGTATATTTCTTAATTGCATGACAAGCTCGTTTATCCTGTTAAACCGACTGGTAAAAGGATGTGCAAAGGAAAAGAGCATTTTCTTTGCAAGGGAAAATGACGTCCGAGTTGATTTTGGTGAAAGATGTGGAGATGAATGGAAGAACGGAAATCTCCTGGGGTTTCCATACAAGATTTCGTAATCTCATGTATCACACGCAACCCAAATGAAATAGGAAAGATGTGGTGAAACTTTATCTGCAGTAGGTTCATATTCAAAAAGGCTGAAGAGTGAAATACCATTGGAAAGTTGGAACTGTTGAATACTCATCTTAATTTAAATATTGACTACGTAGTGGATGATTTTCGGCTCTGTTGAATCGTATTTAATGAAAGGATGAGTTCCGAGAAATGCACAATGGAAGGTTATACTGACGGAAATGTGGATTTGATGACCCTGCTAAAGCTTCTATTATTATTCCTTAGCAAATCCAGTATCGAGAACCTTCCATGATGTAAGATATTCCCCAGGATTTTGATTTCACTGAATAATTATTCTAATGAGGTGTATAGAAGGAAATTGAAAGAGGTCCGGATGGGTTTAGTCAATAAGTTCTTGGACAATGAGGTTGGTGTAAAGTTTCCGAAATCGCATTGGCTGCATACGAACCTTTTTCATTCAATTTTACTTAACAAAAGAAAAAGGAATATCCTTAATGTTCTGCTCTACTTTTGGGTATTTCAATTTCAACATGTTATTTCTTAAAGATTGCCTTGTGCCCGCCTCAAGCCATCAATTTGTAGATGAGAGGTTGCAAAGTTAGATACAAAATATATTTCATGTCAAGGACAAGCGTCAAATAGAGTGCATCTGATGAACATGAATTCTTTTGTGTGTGAAGAAAAGCGCGGCGTTATTTTTTCCTATGGAGAGTTTATTACAGAGAAGGGAATAAAGATAAAAAGGATATCTAATAAAGATACCGGAAAATAGTAAGGATTCCCTGCTATTGATCTTTGCTCGGCGATGGCGACTGTTTCGAACCTGACAATGGAGGATTTTCGCAAGGATGAAATCGCAAGCATCTCATTATCACAAAAACCTCTGAAATTGCAATTTCTGACTGTGACAGCTGCATACATTGGAAGCCTACTTTGGAAAATGATTTTTTGCTTAGGTACACGTTTCTCCAAATGAGGATCTAAAAAAAGACGTCATCTGTCAGATGCATTCGAATTGCTGAATTGAGAGTGAATCGATATTTGTAAAGAATTTGGTTTATTAGGGTTATCATCGTGGTAGGTGGCTTTACGGAAATTAGACGGTATAGTGGTTTCTAAAGAGTTTAGGATAATTGAAATTGAGAGCTGGAGGCAATTACAGGAAAATCTTTTCATACTTAATTCTCGTATGTATTAATCTCTTGTATTGCACATGGTTAGCCTTGAAATAAACAAGATGTGATTTCATGCAGATGCTTTCTTTATACTTGTTCTACATTCCAGATATTAATTGTGTACAATTTTTTCTGTCTGGTGCTGGATTTGATGCATATGGCTGTGGTCAAACATGTGACTGTTTCATTTCTCAAGCTTACGCTTCAAATGTGAATTTCGAAAGAAAGAAAACTAATCCCGCAATTTCCGATTTCCGGGAAACTCTACTGCCCTAATCTGATAACTAGTAATGTGTGGTGAAGCGCATGTTATCATAGGTATTTTCAAGACCTATTAGTGAGTCTTATTCCTTTACTTTCGTTTGATGTTATTATTACAGAAATCTTTCGCGGTAGGGGTTGTCATTAAATTATATTGTATCAAAAACCTTTGAGAGTTCTTTAGATTATATGATGCTTTCAACTTTGCACTTATAAGTATTTCACATGCTTTTCACACACGGACGATTTCAGATATTGGTCACGCGGGGATTCCAAAAGCACCTTGAAAATATAATGTAATTTAATTAACTCTGTTTGAAAGCTAAAAGTAAAAGAGATTTATAAATTCGTGTGGAATAATAGGAACTTGATAGGAATTAATTATATTAAAGTACACATGTAGAGAAAACATGTTTGAAGTACTTTGTTGCTTCCTACAACGCCATTAAAGTATTTGTGGGCGTGATAAACATTAACATTATGCAGGTTGTTCTGGGATGTTCAAGTTGGTTCACTGTCAATACAAAAAATTAATAAATGAAAATTAGCACGTTTTTAAATTTTACTGACCATGATTATTAGTCCTCCCCTGTCACAAGGCTTTTTTGGAATTACATAATATCCTTTCAATCAACACTAACGATTTTCCCTATTCTTCCCCTCATTACTAACTTTTTGTCCGGACCAAAGCAACCTTGAAAAGCAACACGTGATATTTATATGTCACCATAAAAGATATTCAGTCGGTCTCCTCAATACTCACTTTTCCCGCACCTCAAGGACACACACATCTCTACGAAGGAGGTTCATTGGAAGTCATTCCACAGTCGGAAGTTAGACTAAGGTTTTCATAACAATAGTGAATTTTGATTTCATTCTCGTAACTTGGCTGGAGGTTTGTTTGCATACCGAGTTTTATAAAACTATCCCCATGAATCTATTACATGTACTTCAAATGCGCATAGTAATTACTTACTTATAATTCTATATTTTCCTTCTCTCCTCTACCTTTTCCACCGCAGAGCTATTCCCGCCGTCATCTACCAAAGTGGGAGAATAGAATGATTGGGTTAGTAAAACTTATATTGAATCAAGAAATCACATTAATATTCATATATGCAGATAAGCATGCTTCTCCGCCATTATACCCCTATCCAATGGCAATCTAAACTAGAGTAACAATTTAATCAACGGAAGTCAATATAAACCTTGACAATGCACTAACGCCACTAACTCAACTAGTGAAGATTCCTTAGGCAAAAGATTTTAGATAATTTTATTTTTATTATTGCTCCAGTTTTATCCCTCCAGCCATTGCTATATGAATTTGTGTTAACAAGCTTCCAAACTTTTATGGACGCTCCACATGTGCCTTTCTTGACGCGTATGAAGTTTACTCATCAAAATCTTTTCATCCGCAGATATGATTCTACCCTACACATTATAATTTCCCCGAGTCATATAAATTTAGGTGGCTCATTTACCACACATGCATGTATAAATCCACCATAAAGTTTTCATTTCCTTGTGCCTATGTGTTGCAATTTATTACTCTCCCCATCTCCTCATATTCTTGCTCGTGTGTTACCAGCGTGTTCTGATTTGTTGCCACATTTCCAAGTGTCACTTTGAAGAAAATCCACGCAAACCCTTGCGGGAAACCTGGTCATGTCTGGCTTTTCTCAAACAAATGGCAAAAGTTGTGTTGCATTTAAAGCCAAGAACTTCTCATGTCTCTCTTCTCATATCACAAAGCATGGGAGAAACTACAAGACTCATTTCCTGCATTCCATCAAGATCATTTGTTGCTACGATTTCACCTTGCATGTTTTTCCTTGGGAGGCGTCTTAGCGCGAATATTTATGTGACAAATGCCAAATCACATCCTACTATCATCACAAGAGAAGACAGAGTAATCACAAGGAGAAATCTTCATACGCCAGAGGTTCCCTTTTCAAATGAATAAAATGCAACAACCATATTTCTCCTCTGGTTTCTCATTTGTGAATCCTGGATTCTGCAAGAGACTCAACATATTAAACGATTTTTTTCTCAGACATTCAAACTTCAAAGAAAATTGGGCTCAATTCGAGTTGGAAGGTTTTATATAAAATATTACCAAAAGTAATATCACTCACGAAGCCTCCGAAAAAAAAATTGTTCATTTCAGCAATAATTTCTTCATACCTCATGTTCTCCGGAAAAAAGCTACAATTGAATTTCATTTTTCACGTTCAATTCAAACCTCCATGTTGTCCTTTTCCTCCAAAAACCAAAGAAACAAATGAGACTTGAACTCTGTAGGGAATGCCGTTAGTTGACTTGCCAGAGCAAACACTACTAACCTCAAGCAAATGCTCTGTTTCTGTATTTCATTCTCCTCTACAAGTAGCATATATGGGGAGTGTTCAAGCGAAAGAAAAAAATCGGTTGGCCAAGACGACCCAAAAGACCTGCCGACCTTAACCACAACAATATACCTTCCCTGCTTGACTTTTTCTTGTAAAACTTCAAATAGACAATAGAATTACTGAGAGGTGACACACACATCTTAGGCCAAAAGGAGCAAACTACCAAAAATATATTTTTCTCTTGTATACAATATACTTATCCTTATATAATCATACAGATATACCTATATAGGATGAGAAGAGGGAATACGTAATCTTGCCAAATATGGAAGCTGTGAATTTTCAAACCACAACACCAATTCTACTTTACGCCAAAACAAACCATATACCTGTATCTTTAACTTGACTACTAAGACGGGTTTGCTATGATAAGGGAAAACACGAGGAATGAAAGAAAATGGAGGATTTTTCCTCTCCCCACATATATTTCTCTATATTGGTAGTGGAAATCAACTGAAAACTCGTAACTCTTAAGAACACTGCTTACCTTGTAAAAAAAGAAGGTGGACTATAATAACAACTGTTTGCGTGTGTGTGTCTTTAAGTTAGTCTACTTCTCTCTCATCACAGTCAGCAAGAATGATTATTTGTGGGGGGACATGATATGTGACTGTTGTAAGCAGAGAAGGGAAGCTATAGCTGGAATCGCACATATTAAGAGAGAGAGCTTGAGTAAGTTGCGTGCTCCATTCCTTGTGATGGTACGCGAAGCGCAAAAAGGTTTCGTCTCGTCTACTTCTCGTGGCAATAGAGAAGCAGCGTTCTTTGCAAGAGGATCAGCGAGATGATGATCAAAGAGAAGAAGTGATCACAACACGTCAGAACCCCATATCATATCGCACACAAGTCTTAGCTTTCTTTTTCACGGCTAATCAGAATTTTTTTTCTCAGTTGGTTCCCTCACTCAGTAAGATATGGAGTCAGTCAAGCGGTGAATTTTAGTGGGAGAATATATTATAAATATTTATTCGTTTTTTAGCAGGTTATATATCGTCGTATAGAGAAAACGTATATTTGTGAGTAATTGGCAAAAGCCACTAGAAGCTGGATTGAGGAAGTCGTAAAAAGAGAGTAAATGTAATTTTATTTTTTGAAACAGTCATATCTTCGGATGGGGAGTTTTTGGAGGTGAAGTGATATGTGATTTCAACGCTGCAAAACTTTTCAATAATTATTTCTTGAAGGTATAATATAGTGATTGAAGTTGAGTACTGAAATTTAGAGAAAGAAAAATATCTAGTTGACATTGTGATTGACCTTGTTTCAACCTTGGCTAATAATCTTGATTTGTGAATCTGTGTCGGGGAATTTAAGGTGATAAAAGTGTAAAAACATTGAACGGTAGTAGCGGAATAATCACATACTTGTGCGAATACTTTGTACTTTGGGGTAAGTTGATTTTTTTCTCGTGAGAATATCTGTCACTCTTTGGGCTTCTCTCTATTTCTACATATAAAAAAACTGGATATGCATATGGACAAAAAGTACATTGTTTTTCAATTTTTATACAAAACACCACAATTATATTATACAAGTTATACTTAAACCATATTTAAGCAGCCTTTTTATAAAATATCCTGCTGAGTCCTTCCCCTCCAACCATTTCCTGAAAGAGGAGCAAAAGCTCATTAAAAAACTTGTTATTCAATGCTCTTTTCTCATTCATCTGCATATAACTCTTGGAATGTGTCGTTCAAACAAAGGAAATTTTTTCCCCTTGTAGGTTTGGAAGATGAGCAAAAATATTTATGCACATGTTTTGATATCAAGATAATTTAACATTATTATTATGAATGTGTGCAAGAGTACATTTTTTGTCTTGAGACGATGTCTCTCTACATTACTCAAACGTTTTGATAAAGTTTGAGTCATAACAACTTTTCAGATTGAGTTTCAGTAACTCTGTGATCTCAAACAACTTTTTTTTGTCATGAGATAAAACTCCACTTTTAGAGGGACAATAGTACACACAGCAATTTCATGAAATGTTGACTTCATTATGATGAGTTTCAGTAACTTTGTGATCTCAAACAACTTTTTTTTGTCATGAGATAAAACTCCACTTTTAGAGGGACAATAGTACACACAGCAATTTCATGAAATGTTGACTTCATTATGATCACCCAAATGAGGTAATAAAACTTGAGCTTAATGTAAGTAGATATTAAAAATTAGTTTTAAAGCATTCCAACTTTGGATAATTAACATTGAAGGAATTCTTTTAAGAGCTTATTGCTCGTGCTTCGGGATTGAGAGTGGCGTCAAGCTCGAAATTTATTTTTTTGGGTACGGAGAACATATAAACTTTCTCGAGCGAATGATTTTTAATGTAATTTTTGTAAATTATTCATTTAATCTCAAAAAGATGAATAGCACTATAGCACGATGCCCATTGTTCCCTTGTTTAAAAAATATATCACATTAAAGTTTATTTTTAATTAGTTAAAGGCAACGATCCTCAATGAAAAATATTTGAGCTTTTTATCCACCCTCGCAAAATTTTGATGATGAACAGCAAAATACCTCAGAGTACAAAAATTCCTTCTCTTGCTTTGAAAGGAGTTTTATTGCATCTAAAATTTTCATTAATTTAGCTTCCTTTGTTTGAAAGTTGAATAGGGAAACTTGGGTGGGAAATGATACCTTAATAATTTTATGAATACATAAGTGAGAATTTATGAAGCCTTTTATGCAAATACCTAGAATGTGACAAAAGACGAGTTGAATTTATCGGCACTAAAAGTATCAATATGTTTTATGTGTTGGATTTCGTAGTTTTCAAAAGAGTAACCTAGTTGTCCAGAGTTCATTACTTTTCACGCTAACACATCCCAACAAAGCTTAAAATCCCACTCATTGCATGCTATCATTGCTATCAGCATTACCCCGAAATTGAGATGACTGGATATGGAATATGGAATCCATATGGTTTGCTAGTTCTTTTGACTGAGCTCATTCACTATGCACCTGTCAACAACTGTACCATGCATGAGCTTGCATCAGATAGATTGTTTAAAGATGAAACGCTAATCTGCATATTTCCACTTTAAATATTTAAATATATATATATTTCGCCATTATATATATCATTTTTCGCCATCCCCATTTTTTCATTTAAAAAATGAAGCTTGTAAAGATGTTGTCATATTTTATGCTCAATTTATTTCTCACATGGGTAACAAATTTTCAGAACAGTTTACCCCAAAATATTTATGTTGTTGACATTTCCATATTTCGATTTGTTCCCTTTATCCTCCCTACCAGTCATCCTGGAGACTTCCTGTATTTGGCAATTTTGTCGACGACAGGGATTCTCATAAACGTGCTCCACCCACTTGTCGTTGTCGGTTTGTTCTTCTTCGGGAAAAAAAACTTTTGAGATTATTAAAGTAAATAAAGCTTTGGACATCCGAATAATTTCCGTTTTCCCTTTTCAACTGAAATGTAATAAAAATTGTAATACGGGCGACTGATACTTATAAGGAAAACACTTCAACGGTCATGTACCTAGTTATGATGTAGACAAGAGAGCAATAGCTTTGAATTTTCTTACAAAGATATTATTTATCTTCAATAATTCATCCGGTGTACTTGTTTAAAGGAAATACGCGGTCTTTGTGGAGGAGCATCCTTTTCAGATATTTTTTTCCTCTTTCTCCTTCATTTTTATTTACTTTTGATATTTAATATTCTTTAACCGTCAAGCGTTTCAATTTTTTTCTTTTCACAGAAAACAGAAAAATACGTGCGTGTAAGCATTTTCACATTCGTGCTTTTTTCCTGGTGGTATTGCGCCATCCATAGTGTCATGGAGTGGGTCTGTCATATAAAACAGATAATTTTTTTCCGGAAGTCACTTACAACACATGTTAAATTTCCAAGAAAAAGCCCCAATGGCTCCGTCAACTTTTTCTCTCTTTTGATGTAATATCAAAAGCCTAGTGTATCGTCGCGTGATGGTGGGGTAATTTTATTCATTACAATTGGAATCTTCCCCGTCTTCATTTTTTGGGCCATGATAATATCGACGGAAGTAGGCTTTACTCTATGGCCAAATAGTTTATTGCTCAATTTTCCACACTTGTAAAGAGCATCCGCCTTTTACTCAAGATAAAGTTCATACTTTAATGGAACATTTTTTCTTTTCTTTCTGGATGTCTTTTGAATGATGCAGTTTTGGCGTCTTAGAGCTTCCCCTCTTGAAGAGTGTGAGGCTGCATTAATGAGGAGAATTGAGATTACGATGCAAAATGTAGAGAAGGAGGAGGAAACATCATTTTTCAACAAGTGAACAATCAAGTTATTATTCCACTTGGGTTCTTCCTTATATAATTTCAAAGTCGTTGATCCTCTTGAACAGTTTTCCAGTTATGTGAGCTCGCAACTGTGCTACACTTTAGGATAATTACATCTTGCAAAAAAACGAAAAATATGACAAGATGGAGAAGGGGACTTTTGAAACTTTGGAATTGTTTAAAGTTTAAAATGAAAAACTCTATGTCATACTTTTCAACATTATAGTAAGCTATTTGACTGACTTCAACGTCAATTGTTTAATAATATATTTGAAGTCAACTCTTTTCTTTAATAGATTGCTCGGGTTTGAATCAACTACTTTCTAGTGTAATATTGTTGAAATATAATGGAACTGTTTGGGAAAGTATCAAAACATAAGCATTATATGAAGTAGTATGACTTAAGCTGTATTCATTACTTTCTTATCCCTATTCCCCGAAAAGATTGTCGTTCCCATTGAAAGCCCTCTTTGAACCCCGATGCACTTTCCAAGGTCAATATTACTCAGGACTATTTAATAAATTGTGTATTGCTTCAGCCTTCATGACAAAATCCTTTTTACTCGTTTCCACTCGCCCTTGCATGCTTATCAAATTGCTCAAAGTGGGTTATTCCTTTATGGAATAATCCTACCCACGAGCATTTCACAATATTAAGTGAAATTGGCAAAAACAAAGGAAAAACTGTGCTTTAATCATTTTCCTCGTTTTTCCCGTCTTGTTTTCCAGTTTTTAGTCAAGAGACGACTAGGTAGTTGCACTTCCATAAATGGAAAACGTATTTGTCTATTTTCTCATATTATCTTAAACACCGCCTGGATTCGTTCCCAGGAGTATGAACAAGATAAAAAAAGCTTTTTCTCTTATCATTACTGTCCTGCATTCTTATTACCCTGATAAAAGGAAATAAGTCTTGTTGCTTTCATTTCCCCTTACAAAGATCCCGGAAGCTAAATTACAAAATTGCACTTTTGTTTTGCTTACGATTAGTTTTTTCATTGAAATCAAAGTCTAAAAACAACATGCGATGTTTAAAACACCAGTCACCCATGTTCCACTAAAGAAATAAGCAGCTCGGTTGTGGTAAATAAATAAAATGTTTGTATCCTGCTTCCCTTCATGTGTTACACACCTACACAACCCTTTAAATAAATTCCGTCGTATTGTTTTGCTTACACACATCATCATTATTCAAACCAGCTCTTGTTTGTTTTTACCGAATATGGTTGTGTCGCTCAATGGCACACGCTTTAAAATTGAAACGTACCTCAATTTGATCTCAATAATATTTTTCAAGTATTTTTTTCCTTTCCATTGACATAACACTATTATATAAGGATTACGTCACTATCCAGTTCCAGACGAAAACATGCTTGTCAATTTGACACTAAATTTGAATAAAGGAAGTTCGGCAATGTCATACGTACATTATGTAAATAACACCTTTTCGAGCATGTCGCTGTTTGGTAGGATATTGATATATTTTAGGTTTTTTCCCAAAGCATATAGTAGAGGTTAAATTATCCACACCATTATCCAATGCACACCTGGATTATCCACGTCATTCCAGAACAAAGCTGTTTATTACTAAGAGTTTATGAGTCTTCTCCATATTTTGGTTATTGATAAAATCCTTCCCCAATATAAATCGAGTGAATTGCATGGTATAAAATACCTGTTTTGGGGGAAAATGTAAAAGTAGGATAATTTTCTGATTGGAAAATTGCACGTAATCTTAAAACCGCATGCTCATGACATAAAACCCTGGGGGAAATTCATGTAGGAAATCTTACGGAAATTGCATGACTCTATGTTTTGAAAAACAACGGGAGTGGTAATTACTTCAAAGGAGTAAAATTAGAACCCCATGAGGCAATTTGAGCAACCCCAAAGAAAGAAATTGAGAGGGAGCAACCATTGTTTTTTTTTAAAAAAAAGGTAGGGCAAAGGATTGTAAAACAAAAGAGGATATTTCCACACTCGATCAGTCCCAACACAGTTAGCTCAACCTAATCAATTTCAGACTACCACTCGGTTTTTTATTTACACCAACCATGTTAAACAATTCTTGTCTTGTGGTATTGCCTACAAAGTATGAGCACACCGGTTACAACTCCATTTTCCTCTAGAGGTGAATACACACAAGACACATGTGTCCAAGTTTATTTACATAAAGTGCTAAAAATTAACCCTGGAAATGGTCTAATTTTCTTGGGCTATTGGACTTGTTGAAGAGGATTATGGTCGTAAACCTGGGCTGCCTCGACCGTGGGGGCTGACTAAGCACATACCCATTATTTTCTCGCTATTTCGCAAGTAGTTCACTTTCCCTTATTTGCACATGTGTGTGGTCTTCGATTTTTCCTCAATACTTAGACAAGGCCAAGGCAATGTGGGAAATAAGAGTGTAAAACACACATTCCACTTCCGAAGGAGGAAAGAATGCACCGAAAAATTGTTTTATGCTTTTTTATCACCCAAGGTAAAATGCAACATGAGAAAAAACGGGTAATAAAGTTATCTAGCTTTTTACAAAGGAACGTGCTTCACCATCTGTAAACCGCTGTGGTTGTTAGACTCGTGTGCTGTTTCATTCTTCAAAAACTTTTTTTTCTTGAGACCTCAACCCAGAACAAAAGTTGGGAATGGTTGCATAATCCACAAAAAATACTGCCATATTGTGTGCATTTTCCAAGGAAAAAATGTATTTCAAATATAGCGCTTCCTTAGAAGCAGATGTCAAGTGGAAAATCTTGATCCTTTTATTAAACTACTTTTGCGTATATTTACAAAAAACTGATATAAAACTTGCATGATAAGAGGGTATAAAAGTTTATAAATATGATTTTTATTTTTACGACATCCCCCAAATGACAAAAGTTTCTTTGGGTGGAGGAGATACTCCACCCTGGATAAAATGTTTTTTTTATAAATGTTATGCATGATCTCATAATATATTGTGCAAATTCACAAAGTGGGCTTTTTCATAACGGAACAATGCTAAAGTGGGTGTTAACACAAGGATTGGAAGAATAGACAAGCTTGAGAAAACGTTTTATCTGTATATTGTCAATTTGGACAAGGATTATGTATTTTTTATTATGGCAGTCATACTTGATTCTGTTGCATGTCACATTTTTCACGATGTGACAAGACAAGGGAAAATTCATGAATGTCAAATAGGACCATGTTCTCTGCTCCCAGTTTTTAACCAGCCCCCTTTTTCTACAAGCCGGAGAAAAAATACTGTCATAATGTTTGTCTTTCATCTTTGTCTGGATATCCAATTTAAATTCTTTTTTTACATTCCCTTTGATTGCTCCCTTTATGGAGGAGTTTTTCTGGGTGGAAAGAGATGACTAAAAATGGTAATAAAATGGAATATTTAATCTTCAATTTATCTTCATGGGAGTTCCAGAGTTTCAGTCCAAATCTGAAAATCTCTTGAGAGGTTATATTTTTTTATTTTCTCGAGATTTACCAACAGATAAGAGCAACCATCTCATATTCACTTTGTCCAGTCTAGAAGACATGCCCATCTTTCTAGATTGACGAGATGTGTTTG
>JAHZNA010001059.1:0-16591 GCA_027743935.1 Sinodicranocentrus sp. ZH6 | reverse complement strand
TGTACATCAAAATTTTCAGCTCATCTACATAAAATGCGTACCCTGTTAGGTCGATTATCTCGGCTTGGGTTGGTGTGTGCAAAAAACAAATTGCATATTTTCCTACCTGGCACAATAACCCTTTTTATTGATATCGCGAGGGCCGTTCTGCCTAAATAATACCTAGAAATTTTATATATCTGGTAATTTTTAGCATTCTTCCTCAATGGAAAAAACGGAAAATTTTTCGATTTTTCTTGGTGTACTTTCATTGTGGTATTTAAATCTAATAAGATGAGATGAAATGGATTTAAGAAATGCTGGATGTTGCACAATGCCTGGCAAAAATACTGAAAGTCGCTTCGGGATATTTATCATGAAAGCAAGAAAACGCTATAAGTATTTCTTAAATCATCCTAATGGAATGATTGGTGTAAGGCACTATACAATCTATCATTTGAGTATAAACATATTTATTAGTTCTAATTAATAGAATTTTTCAAGAGTTATGTGTTAAATATGTTAGATGGCACCTTAGGGAACATGATAGATAACGAAAAATGTTGAGTTATGTAAGACATGAGTATTAAAAGAAATGTAATTGATACATAGAGAATTTTAAAACATATAGGTTTTGCTGCTTACTATTTTGCTCGGATGCACAGCTTATATCTGTCTCTTTCCATGGGATTTAGATCTAGAATCGGGAACAGATTACTATTACGAGGAAAAGATTCAGTCGATGAAACAGCCACAGCATTTTCCTAGAAAATTTAGAGCGTTCGAGAAAACCGATATTTTACTTGACATCACAAACTTTCGGTATCTTTCCAACGTTCCCAATCCGGACTCATGGTGCACTCCTCCGTCAAACAAAACGCAGACGTTAGTTATACTTGTTTTATCATTGAGAAGAAATGCAGCTAATCGGGAGCTTATACGGAAAACTTGGGGATCGCTGCGAAGAATCACGCGGTGGTCAATAAAGTTGGTATTTGTGATGGGAGGAAAACTAGGCAAATCATTTAAAACCGATAAAATGTCTGATGGGAATTTGCAGAAAGAAATTCAGGAAAAGAAAGACATCATCATGGGAAATTTTGAAGAGGAATATGCTCCCAAAAAGATTCATACTCATATGATGGCGTACAAATGGGTTTTGACTTTCTGTTCCAACGCGNAGAAAGACATCATCATGGGAAATTTTGAAGAGGAATATGCTCCCAAAAAGATTCATACTCATATGATGGCGTACAAATGGGTTTTGACTTTCTGTTCCAACGCGACTTATGTTTTGAAAACGACGGACTCCACTTTTATAGACACATTTCAAATAGCAGAGATCGCTACTTACTTACCCCCAACAGACACGATGATCTGTGCGTTAAGGAAACCTACAATACAATACAAATCAGGGAGCTCGGGGGAAATTATAGTACCTCAGCATTGTAGGCCTGAAGGAATGCTCCTTTCCCTGGATGTTCTAGAACAACTATATTTAAAAACAAATATTTTTAGCAAGTCTCTATTAAACCACAAGGAACGAAATGCCGGTGTCCGTGATAGCTACAAGTTACTGGATGATCAAATTCACGTTACAGGACATGTCGTTCAAAATTTAGGCATCACAGTAAAAAATTTCGAACACAAAGTTCTTTATCAGCCAGACCCTGCTTATGAATGGGCACGAAACGGGAAAAAAGGTTCGCGACCAAAGATTACCTTGGATCTTTGTAGTAATACCAGATGGTATTGATGCCGACGCCCGAAATGGAATTACTAAACTTTGGAAGAAAATAATCAGGGTTTCTTCCCTAGTTTTCGAGTTTGAACTTGCACCTACGGTAAAAGTATCTGATACCATCAAAGGGAATTTTGAAACTGCGAAACGAAAACTTATATTATAGGAAAACGTGAATATGTAATCATAAAATCATAATTTATAACTTCGTAAGTTAGAACTTTGAAGAAGATGCAAATTGTTTACATTTGTTTATAAGTTTATATATATATGTACCATAATAAAATGTCAATACTTGTATATACTTAGTTGAGTTTTCTATATAAAAAATATTTACCAATATTCGAATGAATATGAATGAATGGCCATCGTAGATTCGTAGCCCATAGCTTTTCACTGTCTAGTGAAGCGCTTTTCTATGCCACTAGAATTATTGCATGAACCATTGTTTGTTGAATAGAGTATCAGAGTATGTTCTATATAATGCTAAAGTTACCATAAAATTTTCATCCCTTTAAAAATAATCAATAAAACATATCACTGCTTCACTTTTACCGCCTCACAAATCTAAGCTTCATAAAGAAGACTTTTTCATAACGAGCGCATGCTGAAGTTGTCGCGAAAATAACATATTTCTTGACATAATGAGTCATTCACATTTCATTGATTCGAAAGAAAGCACAGCAAGCCAAGACCATTCAACAGAAGCTAGTTATTCATTACAGTGGTCATTTCGGGGGACTTATCCAGCGAATAAGGAAATTTTCGATGATGGCGAGAGCAAGCTTAGCTTTGATAACTGTTTCGACGGTATTTCAATCGACACAAGTGAATCCTCCTTATCAACCAGGGTGGTTAAAGTTAATGCACGATACAAAAACGAGCAGCCGAAAGATGTAAATGCGACAGAAAAATGCAAAGAATCACGAAAGTTTGGTTTGATAGCTTTGATGTCAATCACATTCAGCACGATTGTCGGAGCTGGCAAGTCTATTAATTCTAGCTATATTGGCACATAAAAGCAGTATTTTTATTACGTTTACGTACCTACTAATTGTAACTTATAAAGACAGCATTTAAATTTTAATGCAATAGGGGTCCTAACTACGCCGCAAAATGTTTACAAGTTAACTGGAAACGTGGCAATATCACTAATTATATGGGTTTCATATGGAGGGATTGCATTACTTGGAGCAGTCTGTTATATCGAACTGGGAACAACGTTTCTTGTCGGTGGAGGAGATTATGTATATTTACATGAAGCTTTTGGTTCCTTGCTAGCTTTCCTTTATCAATGGGCGGCGACAATGGTTTTCATGTAACGTGGTGCATATAGTATATACCTCGGTGACGAGATTTTCATTATCCGAATTTGAAACAAATCCTTATTTTACGTAGACCAGCAGCGAATTCTGTAATGGCTTTAGTTGCAGCAGACTATCTCATTGCTCCATACGTGGATGGTTCAACATGTTCTACAGTGTATTGGTCCAAACGAATGTTTGCGATATGCTTCATTTGTAATTATTATATAATTATCGAATTACAACTCTTAAAATCGCTTTCTGACATAAATATTTAAAGGACAATATGTTTAATAGGTTTTTTATCCTATGCTAATTGTGCCAGTTCCAAAGTAATTTCAAAATTCGCTACCCTTTTCACTATTTTCAAATTACTTGTTCTCGGCTTTGTAATTTCTTGTGGGATTTACTATATTTCAATTAATGGTTAATAACACTATACCTTTTTGCCAACGTATTTCAAAAAAGTTTAATAGGCCATAACCATCGTCCTTTAAAAATATTGCAGGGATTTTTATGAATGAAAATTTTGAAGTAAGACCTTTCCCAGACTCAATTACTCTAGGAAATGAATACGATGTGGCGTCAATTATACGAGCGATTTTTCAAGTTGGTTATACATTCAATGGCTTTAACCATCTAACTTTCTTGACGCATGATATCATCAATCCCAAACGGCAAGTGAAAATCTTATCTCCACTTTCAAAGCCAGAGGCTACGGCTACGCCATATTGGTTAGATAACTGATAAAGATACCTTATATGATCTTGTATTTCTGTTCTATTGAATCCCTTGCAGAAATTTACCTCTGGCAATATGCATAACTATGCCTCTTATCGTTGCGTTATATGTATTTATGAATTTCCTGTACTTCGTCACACTTGATAAGCAAACAATCATCGAAACTAAAGCTATCGCTGATGTAATTACAAAAAATACTTGACAGTTTGAAATATTCCTATCTATTTAAAAATCATAAATTCGTGTTCTATTAAATTGCAGGACATGTTTAAGGCAGTGATGACTCAGGAGAACTGGCCGTACACAAAATGGGTAGTGCCAACTTTCATTGCGATGAGTATTCTGGCGACCCTAAGCGTTAAAATATTAGCTAGCTCACGGTATAACAACTCGAACTTATATAAAAACATAAAAACTTTGTTGCGTTTCGATGGAATAAAAATCATTTAATTTTCTCTTCTAAAGAGTCAATTTTGTCGGAGCGAAAAATCATCACTGTCCAGCGTTTTTGGGATTAGTAGATCCTCGTTATTCCTCGCCAAACGTGTCTATAATTACACAGGTTTTCCAAACAATCATTAAACTCTTCTTAAGAAAACTTGATTAAAGACAAAAAATCTATATTGAATTCACATTTTCCAATCCTTCTCATTTAGGCTATAATGTCTATAATCTGGGCGGTTTTTGGTAGTATCCCGGTTAATATTGGACTGGCTATTTATACTGAGGGCACTTTCACCTTGGGGGCTATATACGCAATGATCTATCTGAGAATTCGTCAACCAGCGATCCCCAGACCAATCAAAGTAATTATTTGCTTTGCTTGCGACTTTTCCATGTAAATTAAAAGTACATAATTTAATTAACCATCGTTCTACAGCTACCTCTCTTGGTTCCGATTACATATGCAACCACTATGACATGTCTGTATCTCAGTGTGTTCTGTACGTCAGACTCAGCGACACTTTTTAAACAGCTATCAATAATGGGCGGAGTGATAGGTGTAGTCACTACAGGAGTTCCAGTTTATGTCAGTTGTGTAAAAAAAGGACCGCGTTTTGATTGTCTACGGAAGCTTCATGGTAAACTTAAATTAAAATTAGAACAAAAAATCAAGTGATTGGGTGCCACATTTATAACAAACATAATGCATCGTTGGGAATTCACGTGAATTCAAAGCTGTGCGTTTTGCTTATTTATTTAGAACAAATCACAAAACTGATTCAGAAGATTTTGTGTGTGGTTCCAGACGAAGTTACACAACACAATTCAAATCGATAAGATATTAGATTTAAAGTAAATTGATGACTTTAATAAAAATCAATGTTAATTTAAAAAATTAATGTCAAGATATATACACCGTCACTTGGAATGTTGAATATATGTGTAACAATAATCCTTCAGTTACACAAACATAAGTATATTTGTATACTTACATAAATTGTAAAAATTTGAATCTTCCGATTCAAATACTAACTAGAATGTAACAAGACTCGAATAAGAACCAGTGTACTTCGGGCGTCGAACTTGAGAAAAGGACAATTTCTATCATATAATATAAATGATATATTAAAGAAGTGGTTTGGCAACTTCATTTGTGTTTAATTCAATTGTACTCGTAACGCAATGCTGTGATTTACTAGCATTATTTGTATTCAGTATTCCGTCATTAATTTTGCTATTTGATACCACACCTTCGAGGGAGCATTTCAAAAGTAAATCTGGAAAATCCTGCTCATTGGAATGTAAAATATCACTTAAGCCTCCTGCTTTAAGCGCATTTTCCCATTCGAAACTCAAATTTAAGAAAATTAGCATTTTATTTTCTTTTCTGAAAACTTTTGACAACGATACGAGGGCTGTAATTACTGTGTAATCAAATGATTGCCATCTCTCTAAGTTTAACGCTATCACATAAATAGCTTCATGCTTTCTGGAGAGTTTCGTTATAGATGTACGAATGTAATCAACACTAGGAAAGTATACCCCTGGATCTGGTTTAGCCAGAATGTATGTAACATTGACTGATTCATCAATTATTATTCGAGGGTTCAATTGTGGTCTCAGCATTTTAATTAGCAGAACTGCAAGGCTCGTTCCCACTCCAATCATGATGCCGTATTCCATTCCCATAAACAATGCACAGAAGTACGTTAACAGGCAGAACCCCGCATCCATTTCTATTAAGAAACAAACCACTTACAGGTATCTGCTGTAATGTCAGTTCACAACAATTATCCCAGATCATTTTAAAACTTACTGTTAACTCTCCACATTGTTGGGAGTGCTTCATACTCAATCATAAACATCACAGCAGAAATTATTATAGCACTTAAGCTGCTTTTTGGAATGAAATAAAACGAGGAACTCAGAAATCGTAGAGAAAGTATCACTAAGATTCCTACATCAAAGATAAGAAAATATCATTTTTTAAACCGAAACCATACCATATTGTATATACTTCCTCATGTTGCCAAACAAACCTGTAAATAAGCCGCCCATTGTACTTTTAACCCCTGATGCTTCATTTACAGCAGATCTTGAAAAGGATCCAGAGATGGGAATTGAGGAGAAAAAGGAACCGATAACATTTGAAATCCCCAAAGCATACATCTCTTGAGTTGCATCGACTGTTTGACCAGAACCAAACGCTTTCGAAATCGCTACATTTTGAAGAATAGCGATAAACGAAACCACTAATGGCCCAGCTCCGATGAATGACCAAGTTTCCCAATACGTCATTTTCTCCTCGGCCGTTGAATTGAATGGTAGGCCGAAAGAGGGAATGCCAACATTTGGAAACCCACCGTGTACATGACCAGTTAATTTAAAAGGAGGATCGCTCCATAAATAAGCAATGCAGCTTGTAATCACAACGATTATCACATTACGGGATACTGATACGAACCAACAAAATGTGTCGATTGCTTTTTTTCGGGATGTCTCCGGATGCTTGTAGTCTTTCAGTTTCTGTGCACACATAAAATAAAATCAGATAATTTCTTCGGTATTGAGACAGTTGACTGAATAATGTTTCCGATCACTTTGGCTTACACGAAGGAGGAAAAGCACGATAAATGAGATAATTCCCATACAACAATCCCCAAGCTTAATGGAAGAAATATCACGGAATATGGCATGCCAGTATCCTGTAAACCCGCTTCCTTTCGGACCTGACAGCCCCAAGAAACTTTTTATTTGCGAAGAGATTATAGTCGTAGCCGCGCCGGCTGTAAATCCAACTACAACACTTTCCGAGATAAAGCTTACAACCCAACCTGTAGTAAAATTGTAAAATAGAAATTACCAAACATTGCTAATGGTTCTTGAGGAAATAAAATTCGACGTTTCTCTGAGTTTACAATTATTCTAATACACAATTTAGTTAATATACCTAGCTGTAAAGTAGCCATTAGTAATTCAAATATTCCACTATAGAATCCCGTTAAGATTGCACATGATGGGAAGTCATTTCCACATGTTTCATAAGTAAGAAGTCCCATCACTGCCGTTGGACCAATCGTAACTTGCTTACATGAACCCAGTATGACATACAGGAAGCAACCGATGTATGAACTGTAGAGCCCAAACTGGAAATGTAAGAAAAAATGCACTTTGCTTGTTGTTATGAAAGAACATTGTTTGTTGTGTGCAACTGCACATTCTGCAACAGTCAGCTTTGGTTTGGATAACAAGTTACAATTACTGACAGGGAATTAAGAATAAAAACTTATTTATTGAAAACCCTACCTCTGGACTTAATCCTGCAATAGCTGCATATGCAAGACTTTGGGGTACCACAGTAAGACCCACAGTTACACCTGCTATAATATCTGCGGATAAATCCGTCAGTTTGTATGACGGCAACCATGAAAGTATCGGGAATCTGTTACGGAGCTGTTTCTTCACAGTCTCATGACACGATCTATTTCGACAGCGGTTCTGTCCTTCATTTTCCTCCATTTTTCAGCCAACACACGCTGACACAGCTCACGTCGTATCTTGTTAGTTGTGAAGCACGGAAGCAAACCCGGCCCTGACGAAATTAAAAATTACTTTGATAACACACCAAGTTGTTTGCTGGAAGTTCAAATCTATACAAAACGTTTAATTATGTGTTTAAAATGACATCCAAAAACAAAACGTGGAACAACTTAAAATCCCGTCATTCGTGTTCAATCCACAGAATCAAAGTTCGAACTGTTTCTGCGCTCATCATTCACAAGCAGCAGAGCGCTTGAACGCTAATGCAACAAAATCAATGCAGCTTTATCTTACTACTGCTGCTGTGGACTATATAGGTAGGTATATAACCCCTAAAACACATAAATGAGATATTCAATGTGATGACACCACTTACCTACCCTTCTTTGCATATTCAGGTGGGCATTAATAATTACTTTTCAGCATGCGTATTAGTCCTTGCCTTGGCGTACTTTCTTGCTTGCATATAAGTTTGCATTCGTGTCGTAAAGAAAGATTTCGATACGATGGATATGGATGCAATAAAAATGTAGATTACGGGAATATCTAAACAACACAAATATGAAATTAAAATTTAATGTAAATTAATTCAATACATTTTTCGTAAAATAATATTGTACTCATTCATGTACAAAAAATAGGTTCGGTTGATGTAATCATTGTAAACACCAAAGGATTTGAATAAAAGTATAAAAGGTTTGTGGCAAATACTGACAATTCATTCATAAAAATGTACATCTAAGAACAGGAAAAACAAACGAGGACATTCATTTCATTGCTTAACTGGTGTTTTCCCGTCTCGTATTAATGAACATGAACGGATTATCATAAATTATTCGTAAAAAGCGGATATTGCCCATATCATTTTATGACAGCAGTGCGGTACCGTGATACACCACTGCATTATTTGTTTGCCCAAGTCTTCGTAAGCCGGTATCAAGTGAGTAATATTGAGAGTAGTAGTTAGTACTTTAGTAGTAAATGAGTGCACCGACTGCTGTGTGAATAACAATTTCAATACTATCTTTGACTTTGAGTCTGTCTACTACATCTTATAAATGCAATATCAATCCAGGCTCACACAACATTCCATTTCGTCTATATTCTTGCCTCGACTTATTTTTTGTCGTGTAATTCCAAGGCTGAATTGGCTGGAAATCTTGGAATCGAATGTATGAATGTCAACAGATGTGCCACTACAGACATACTAAATCTTTAAATCGAAACATATTTTTGTGTTGACTGGATTGTAAACCATGGTTGAAAAAGTCATGTTTGTTTACACATTGCCAGCATACTGCCGCATATTACAGAAGTTCGTGTGGAAATCGTCGGTGATGGGACTTGGGAACTTGTGCATTCCATGGAGGAAGAATGTTAAAAATTACCATGTCATGTAAGTAATATATCATGTCTTTTCCCAGCTATATTTACAAAAAATCCATTCCATTCCAATATTTCCAATCGTTGATAGCATATTATGCGTACTATTGCGTACACTATAAAAACTGAGTCCTTCCTCAATCAACTAATATATGAAACTATAGAAATGAAGTATGAGGCATGAGGGTTGGGTGGGGCATATTATAAAATTTCCAATCCCTAGTATTCCAAGTTTCTATCATATAAATAAAAATGCACAATTCAAAGGTTCCTTTTGCTTTGAGTTTTCTGTATTCTAATAGGCATGATGGGGAAAAAAACTTGTGGGGAGAGTTACAGAATATTCAGGTTATCTACAATGGAAGGGCTCTTCTTTCATTTGCTAAATCATAAAAAGTAACCGTTAAAGTAGTTGAAATAGTTTATGACTAACATACTTCGGTTCGGAGATCATTGTGCCGCGGCAAAAAAAAGTTTCTCGCGTTACTAGTACAGTACAGTTTATAAATTACTTTTAATCTACATCTACAAATAATATGCAAATAACTTAAAATATACAATAAGAGGCACATTAAACAACCGGTGAGATCAATGTGAGATCTGTACAGCGAGAGATAAAAAATCATTTTTTGGCTACACGGAATAGTGTACTGGAAAATTATGAGCAATTTCAGTTTAATCGCAATATAAATCTGTGTTAATCATAAGTCCAATGGAATCTCTGCATACCGACAACCGAGTCATCACTTTCCGCTGCTATATTCAAAGCACTTTTTCTGATCAAACACAACCTCCAAACCATAAAATATTTCATGGACCACAGAAAAAGTTCGGTTTTCAGGCAAACATCCATAAATTGAGGTTACAAGTTATCATACACTTTCCTATCGTTGCGTTCATTACAGTGTGTAGTTTCAAGCGTAAGTATTGTATTATACATGCATTCCCTAAATTAAGAACTGTTGCATGTTTGCTGTGTGATGTATGAGGAAAGTAGTACACAGTACACACCCTAAAAAAGTGCTGTTTCGAGATGCACATTATGCACAAGCATAATATATTGAAATGCACCAATGAATCCATAATCTATTCAAAAACACATCAATCCATGCATGCAGACTATTGCAGACGCAGATGTAACAAAATGTATACTCAAATGACACGCATAATTAAGTGAATAGATAAGATACTCGGTTTTCGTTGAGTTCAATGCCAATGAAACCCAACTGCAACCCATCCCCCATCCTACTCATCATTTAAAAGTTTTCAACGTTTTCCAACATACTTACACATCTCTCCTCCTATATCTAACGTAGAAAATTAGCATGAAAAACCGACGGGACGACACAAAGTAAAAAATACATGAGATGCTGTTAATGGTAATTTGCTTGTACGATCAATTGTTAACAATAATTATGGGTTCATATGAATTTTACTTCCGTTTGACTTTATTTCTGTTGCACCAAATTCCTTGGTAGTTAGACTTTTATATGTGCAAGTGCAATCGTGCTACCTGCTTGTCCTATCTACCTTATCGTTAGTGCGATCTATGTCATTTTGAAGAGGGAATAATCCACTAATAATTAATAAGGTTGGGACTCGAATGATAAATTTAAGCAGGGTTAACTATAAAGAAAATATGCATACTTACAACTTACAACTACTACATGCGAAACCATGCAAATGCTGCTTACAAGAAAGATGAAGAATAATGTCAGAAGAACCATACAGAAAAATATTTTTTGTGGTGCACATGTGACAAAACTATACGTTTAGAAGTTTATTAGTCCATTACCTGATTTTCCTATTGTACATAAGTATGCATCAAAATCACATGTAAGTCGCATTTTCATATAAGCTTTTTTGTTCTAAGTTCCATCATTATAAATGCTTTAATGTTTTGGTCTTCCATCGCATCCAAATCCTTGAGGATTCTCTCGCGGCTCATCTTTGGATCCGTATATATTTTACTCAACTTCTCCACGAACTCTATCCATACACAGTTTGCACAGCCCGACATACAACAATTGGTTGGTGGAGTTAAATCCTCCTCCGTCGAATTACTTTCCACCTCCGGAGTAAATACTGGTCGTTTAGGATCTCCTAGCCCTTTATTCTCGCTGGAACCGAAAGCTGTATCTTGAGTAAAAAAAGTATCTTTTTTCTGATCATAAGGATTTTCTGGCTCTGTTTTTGGCTTAGATTTGCTATCTTTGTCGTCGTCTTCGCTAGTCTGTTGAAATAATGGATTCTTACAGACAGATAACCTTCGAGCTCCTAATTCTTGCCTGTTATTCCTCAACAATCCTTCCGTACCCTTCTCCACTTCTTTCGAAGTCGATGAGCATTTGCATCCTACACCAGCAGCAGAATTCTGCTGCAAGACCTTTGTTGAAAGTAGCACTTCATAATTTCTCGACACACCACAAAACTGAAACGGCCGATAGGAATGTTTAAGAATAGCCCATTTTAAACGTAATCCTCTAGCAGACATTCATACGGGATGAACCGAGTCGGGATTTGGGTCTAACTAAAAGCGAAGTCGAGAGCGTGCAATCAAAAAATTATTCAACCGCTTGACTAACAGTAACTGGAACAAACTTCCCAATTCCTTTAATTTCTACTTCCTCTCCACTCTCTTTTTTGCTTAACGCCGAATCAACAAATGTGGCTTAATGTGCAAGAAAAATTGACTTGATTGCTTGAATAATAAACATGAATTTTGATAACCCTTTAGACTCACCCCTAAAACTATTAACGATTTAAGGGATACATGAAGAATTGAAAGAGGATTAGCCCATGATGACTAAATCCATTCAGCTTGAAAACATCTGATGAAAAATGTTTGTCAGAAAAGAATAGCATGTGGTTTGGTGTTTTCCTAAAATATCGTAGTTGTGACGTGACTAGTGAGCTTTACGAAAGAAGCCGACGAGATATGAGATATTGAGTTGAGATGCACCAAGTCAAAATAAAAGACTGGAGACACACACAATGAGAAAGTATTGTATATGCCATCTATCGTGGTGAAACTCAATCTGGGATATACCGACAGATACTTTTTACCACCGGACCGGTCCTCCGCCACCAAAGAAGCGGCTGAAGCAAAAAGTGGCTTTGGCTTGGATTTTCGGTCTATTTTTCGGTATAAGGTACATCAATGAAAGGGAAATTGGATTGTGTATTAGTGTATTTGTATTTTGTATTGTCAAATTTCCTTATATTTGTAAAACACAAGCTGACAATGTACGCTTGAGCTTTAGTAAGTTGTAAATAATAATAAACTCTGTTATAAAACTCATAAGTTTGTTAGAAGTTAAAGATATTGTGTACAAGCTCTACTAATAATTATTCCTATATATATCTTTATGTAACTGCAAGCTTCAAAGTTGTGGAAGTGTGGTTATTTTTTATCAACTAGAATATTGGATGAGCCCTCTGTTTATTTAAAATGTTTAAACTAATGACTAAACTTTTGTAGTTTTTCATCCTTGCATTTTAATACTTTTAATTTAGCAAATTTAATTTTCATTGCAGTATTAAAGCTGAATCCAGATTCATTGAGAAAGGGGGCAGAATGCATTAACACCAACAATCATCGGAAGAAAGAAGCTAAGTGTATCCTTAATCACATCACAACACAACTGACTTCCGAAACACCCACATTCCAGGGTGAATTGGATTACGCATTAATTTAGCAGAAAGGTCACTTACTGTATATGAGAGTTTGAGAACAATGCCGTTGGAAGCACGACTGAGCGGTGGAGCTAACACTAAATTTTTTGACACTCCTGAAGTGATTTCACAATTTGATGCCGTAAAGACATGGCTTATGAAAAACTTCAAAAAGGTAATTATCATGCTTCTCAATGGTGAATAGTTACGCACAAGTTTGCAAATATTTTACTTCGGTTGATCTACAAATGAAAAGAAGAAGAAAACTTACGGTTTATTTATTTATTTGTAGTATGTGCACGCAGACCCTCCCAACAACAAAAATTTAGCAGTATTAGCTACTCAGCTATGGCAGTTCCAGGACGATCATTTTGGCAAAGGAGAAGCAAAACCTCCAATGACCAGAATTCCGGTAAATTATATTTCTAGCTACCAGTGGCATCCCTCATTTTCGCTCAAAACACAAATTTCCTTCCTGTGCACTATTAAAGTGTGCTGTATAATAGCTGAATGACATTAACTCGGGCGTTTTTGTGAAATTGTGTAGACAAAGTATTTTTACGACTTCAAATCTGGAGGTGGGCTGTGTCAAATTCTTGGAGCTGCCTACAAATTTAAATCCGACCAAAGTTTGAGAAGATTTGACTTTCAGGTAAACATAGTATAAATTGATGCTCCTGATGTTCCAGGTTTGAGTTAGTATTCATTTTAGCCACTAATTTTTCCCTTTTTCTTTTAAAGGCTGCTGGAAAATCCGATAAGTACATCGATATGTTTTTGGCGATTGAGACAGCGCTTGTTCAGACAAAGCTTTGGTCAGCACCCCAAATTTTTTTCACGCCAATATTGATGGAAAGAGAAAAGGGAGAAATAGCCAAGTACAAGGATATTGCCAAAAAGCATAAAGCAACAGTTGTGGATGATGAAGAATCGGCCACTCATTTAATATATCCTCCTCTTGACCCTGAAGAGGAATATGCAAGAGCATCATTTAAAAAGGATAAGAACGTGATGATTCATTTTTATTATTTCCCGGACAATCGTGACCAGTGGGTCAAAACGGAACTGTCTGGAGAGAAAACACCCGCAGAAAGTATCCCTGTATATCCGTCAACTCATCAGTGGAGAGTGTCCGCAAATTGGTTGATTGATATGAAGGAGTTTAATGAATGGATGAACGAGGAAGATTATGAAGTTGATGAATCCGGAGACAGAAAAATACATAAACTACGTATGACATATGAGGTAAGCCATTGTTTCATTTATTCATTTATATTCATTCATTCACATTTCAGTATGCGTCCAGTAGTCTAAAAAGGATATTTTCTCTTATAAAGGAAATGGAAGATTTAGATTCGGGAGACTTATCAAGTTCTTCGGGAAGTGGAGGTCAAGATAAATCGACGCCCAAAAGTGGAGTTAAGAAACCCGAAAGGGGAAAACGAAAGCGAACACCCTCACCACCTCCGAAAAATTCTAAAAGAAACAAGAAAGGTGCAAACGCAGCTGGTAATTCCGGAACACCCAGTAAATCTTCTAATTCCAAAAACTCTAGTGGGACAAACTCTGCAAGCAAGGTGGAAGATCAAGAAGATTTTTCGAGAGAATTTGATGATCCTCCTGCAGAAACCAATCTCACTGAAGTTCAGCTTCCCAAACCAGTTCCTGCAAAGAAACTAGATACGGATTTTCAACCAGTGAAGGGTGGTGCAGTTGCCGATTTAGATGAGGATGCCAACGGAGCATTAGACAAAAATGACGACCTGTCAAAAATGCCAGATCTGACAAAATCGGGGCGAGAAGGGCAAGGTGGGGATGATGCCGCCAGAGATCGGTACAGACTTCGGCCTGAAACTTGATCAGTAAGTTTTGGTGCTATTACATTATATTTATATTCAAGTATTATTGTCTGTAAGAATGTATGCATAATAAAATCGCAACTTCAATGAATTTAGGTACAGTAAAAAGGGAGCCATCTTAAAGAATAAAAATGTTGCATCCATGACTCGAGATTGGACTGAACAAGAAACGCTTCTTCTGCTCGAAGCTTTAGAGATGTACAAGGATGACTGGAATAAAGTTTGCGAACATGTCGGTACTCGCACACAAGAGGAATGTATATTGCACTTTTTGCGTTTACCTATTGAAGATCCGTATCTTGATGATCCAGCTGCTGGTGGCGGAGCGTTGGGTCCACTAGCATTTCAACCTATTCCATTTAGTAAAGCAGGAAATCCCATTATGTCTACAGTTGCATTTCTAGCTTCTGTCGTGGATCCCCGCATCGCATCCGCTGCTGCAAAAGCGGCGATGGAAGAATTCGCCAAAATCAAGGATCAAGTTCCCGCAACTCTTCTTGATTCGCATTTAAAGAACGTAACCAAGCACGCTGCGGAAACTGGAAATCTTGACCCAAGTGCAGGATTAGCCCAAAGTGGCATTGCTGGAACTGCTCCCATCGAGAAAGACAAAGATGAAGATAAGGATGGCAAAGATAGTTGCAACTCTGAAGATAAAGATTCCAATAAGGAATCGACTGAAAAACTCTCTGAAAAAACAATTAAAAAGGAAGATGGCCAAGATGGCATAAGTGATGATAAGACCAAAGCTGCTGGGAAAAAGGATGAACCAGAAAAGATGGAAGTCGACGAAACGAAACCCAAAGAAGAAGACAAACAAAAAACAGATCGAAAAGACGGCAAGTCTATGGACATGGAAGTGACAGATAAATCTAAAACAGACGGAGAAGCGAAAGATTCTGAGGAATCTGACGAAGATAAATTGAAGGACACTAATTTACAGACTGCAGCATCAGCAGCTTTAGCTGCGGCAGCAGTAAAAGCGAAGCATTTAGCTGCGGTTGAGGAACGCAAAATTAAAAGTTTGGTTGCACTTCTTGTAGAAACACAAATGAAAAAGTTAGAAATTAAGCTACGCCATTTCGAAGAATTGGAAACAATAATGGATCGCGAAAGAGAAGCTTTGGAATACCAACGTCAACAACTAATTGCTGAAAGGCAACAATTTCATTTGGAGCAGTTGAGAGCTGCCGAAATTCGCGCAAGACATCATGCTCACCAGAAATTGATCTCGGAGCAGCAGCAACAACAGCAGAATCAGCAACAGAATCCTGATAGTTCTGCGGCAGAACTGTCAGCAGCAGCAAAAAATGCAGCTGCATCGTCTCCTAATCCTCCGAATTTCGGAGGTCCTCCACCTGTTCAGGCAACGGCTGCATCTGCGCAATAGTTGTTCAATAATCATGATGTGCAATATGTGCAACCATGATAGTTGTTTTATTTTATGTATTAGTTTGTTCTGTGGAATTACCTACACACATAACTGTTGTAAAAATCTCCTGCGATGTTTTTTTTATTGTTTAATTAAAATTAATATCATTGATGTGTAATTTAGTAGCATTGTGTAGTTACCTTCGACTAGTAGTTTTTGTCTGAGGTAACACCTTAAAAGTGGCTGTTTTTAGGAATATGACATTTTTATTTTTAGTGATAACCGGCTATTTATATAATTTACCCAGTGTACATAGACGTTATAAATTTGGATTAAATATATTACTACTGTCAAAATTGAACTCGTGGATTCTTGTGAAATACAATATTTTCTACGCGTAGATTGTAGATATGTTCCCATATTTCATTGTGAGAAATTCATTTCATTGGGTACCACGCAAAACTGAGTGAAATCAATCTTGTCTGTAAATTTTTCGTCACCATTTTACAAATTAGAAACCAATACAACTTTGCGCAGTATGAGTGATAACTCG
>JAHZNA010001058.1:0-12844 GCA_027743935.1 Sinodicranocentrus sp. ZH6 | reverse complement strand
TAGAATCTAGGCATACACAATTTTATTTATTCATTAAATATAATAAACATTTTTCGGGTGCAGAAGTCTTCCGACATGTTTTGAATACATCGTTAAACATTAATATGCTTATATAAATACATAATTCGAGTTGAAAAGTGTGAAGAGAAAATATCATTTATTGATCAAATGTCTTATTGTAGTCGATATCGAGCTTTCAAAGAAAAACTTTCATCTTCATCATGAAAAATGAGAAAATCGAAATTTTGAACAAAAGTTTATGAAGTATTCAGTATATGAAGTTTTTTATCTTTTTCCAACCCGAGGAATAACTACCTGAAAAATCAGGGCTCCTTTTGTACGTCCAAATAAATAAATAAATAAAACCACTAGACATTTTAGAAATGAAATTCAACAAGATCAACAACAAGATTGAAGTGGTTAACGAAAATTGATTTAGCCAAGCTTTCGAAAGATAACATTTCTTCATCAGGGCGAATAAACGGCAAATGAGTAATTAACAGCATTAACCGACAGATTAAATAGTAGCGAAACATATCTTAAATAAATTGCAACTTGAAAGTTATCAACATAATCTTTGATATAATTTATACATAAAAAAACTCAACTATTTCATAGCTGAACGATGTTGCCGTTGCGGCTTAACGGCTCCGAAATGCTTATTTTGTAAATGCGTCCAAAGATGACTTGTTCCATACTTGGCTTGAATGATCCTTTGACAAAGCTTGCATTTATATTTTCCATTTGCCAAACTCACTGTGTCGTAATAGAGGTATGCTTCGCTGACTGACTGCTTCTTCTTACTAGTATGAGGACTTTCCCCTACAAAGCCACACATCCACATTTATCACGGACCTCAACTCGATGATACTTTGTCATAATTATTAGAACTAATTTATGATTACAAGTTACAAGTAATGCATTCTATTGCGTCTAAATTTTAATAAAAATTACCCGAAAGGATTAATACAATTATTCTAATAATTATAAAATAAATGGCTGAAATTAAGCGTCACCACTGTCACCTGCGTACAGACTGATTTAAGTAACTCTTATCGAGCTTGTATGAATGATATGCATATCGATCTAAAACAATGCATGGCTATATGAGCGGTCGAGTTAATGCTGAAAATTTGTAACCCTGTATCTCCCATTGCCAGCCGACGATGTGGAACTCCGTAAAAAGTTTTGTACTGCTTGGTAAGCCTCCGTATGCCGATTCCGCAAGTGTCTAACCAAATGCCCTGTGCCCCCATTTTCTGTAATACTTCTCATGCAGAGCTTGCATAAAAACTTCTTGGATAGGTTCCCCACATCTGGCATCAATGCAGTGAAGTAGTGATACACCTTGGATCGTTGCTGACCTACATAGGGGTTTAAGATGGAAACCAACTGTTAAACGACAATTCATGCAGAAAAACACAGAAGTCGTTAATCTAATTTTGACTGCAAGTTATTGTAAATAACGATATATAAATAACAAGTCTAGTTTAGCATATTGCTGCTTGGCATTCTAATTCCAAGATTAGTAATTTATTTTTCCAACTTGCTTCATTCAAAAAAGCTACATCTGACATCACAAAAACAAGGCAATCAACCATAACAATCAATTATTGCTTTGGTTCTCGCTCTCCAAAATTGGACTTGGCAATTTCTGGGTGTGTGCGATGTAAGTGATTCAGAAGGGAAGCGGATCCGCCTCTTCTATTATGTGTATAGCTTCGCCTTTTGAGAAAAAAACACAAAAATATGATTTTGAACCAAGTGCTCATCAGTTATATTTGAGAATCACTTTTATAATAGTTCGATTACTTACTGGCATAGTTTACATCGCCATTGACGGATTTTTTCATCCCATATGAAAAATGTATACACTTTGGATCGCGTCTTTGCCGGCACTGGTCGATTTAATACAGAACCACGGCTCCGTTTGTGCCAAAGTGTGTGCAAATCTGCTACAGGAACAATGCCAAGAAGCGCTTCCTGTTGTACTAGTGAAACTGACGGAGTATCATTCTGAGAACCTTGCAGCCTACCTCCATGTACGTCTATAAATAAAGATAGAATTGGTTGCGGAATAAGTCAGGTAGGTGAGGATAGTTCGGAATAAGGAATGACAAGTCAGACTTCATTATATCAATGCATATTCCCATTTCTGATAGTAATGTAGCCGAACGAAGAAGAAATGAATGGTACACAAATAATAAAGCTGTGATCGTTCGTGATCGTGATGTGAAGCAATCGTATGTGAAAGGGAATTAACCTATCCAATTCATTACGAATACGTTGTAACTGTATGTATGAAGTTTAAGATGGCGATAGACAAAGTATTTCATCCATGATAATTTTCATAATAATTAATAAATTTAAAACTGAACTTCTTTTTGGTAATATTTGTCATTTTTAGCAAGATATAAACTATAACGCAATTCTAATCAAAGCTTTTGACGACGACGAAGTATATAACGAATGAATGAGTAAAAATCGATTTAAATGCTAGTGCCATTTAGAATGTTTGCCACTACATCTTAATTGCCAACCGGGACAGCAAAGTTGTTTTATAAAATCTGCATGGCCATTGTGAATAATTGTGATTATTCGCAAAAGCTATTAGGTACAACGGGAAAAAAGAAAAAATGAAGTGATATGTAAGTCACTGGTTTATTATTTTTTCAGAATTAGTTTTCAAGTGGAGGTCCAATACAATTCACACTTGTATGAATAAATTAAGTATCTTCATACTTTATCCGATGCTACTTATGCTACCTCCAATTTAATTTTGAGTTCAGACTGACGTAGAGTACAATTTTTATTGCCAGTGTTCTGAATTCTCGAGAGTCGACTTAGTTTCTTATAGTTTATAGTTTATACTTGAGCTTAAATTATTGGATGCTAATTTACTATTATGCCCTTAAACTAAGCATGAAATTACTAAAATTACTGAAATATGATTTTCAAGAAATCTATTAGCTTAAGAATGACCATTGAAAATGGAGTTTGGTGATACATAAGACGATAATTATCTTATTCACAAGATATTATACAAGTTGTGTGTCAAGCTAAATTATGAATTTATAACCAACCCTGTGGCTCATATTATGCTTGAGAATTCATTTGGATGTTTATATTTAAGATGATTGCGGAGTGTAGAGGTGGTTGAGTTACGTCCTATGCCTTTGTAAAGATGTTTATTGCAAATAATGCATCGGGACTTGCCAGGATCATCTATGTCTTCGTAGTAGTTCCAAATTGCACTTTTACGGTGACCACTGGGCATCGTGAACACTACAATCGAAAATCAGGATACGCATTTTTAAAATGTTATACTTCGAAGGATGCCTTCGTTTAAAAAAATATAGTAGATGCAATTCATTCTAACGCTCATGAGTGATTTTGTAGACTCTCCCAGCGAGTAATTAAAAAACTACAGTCAATATTGAGGGAAAAACGGCTCTCTGGTCATGTCTTTCAGACTTTCCTACAGGCACCGAAAAAATTGACTTGCTAGCTTGCGAAAAGCTAGTTTGAATTCACCTAAACAAACTATACAAAAATCGCATCAGCGAACGACACCTAAATCCAGTTATCGTAAAACACCCAGTCCAGATTCCGAGAAAAAAAACTTTTAATTAAACTAGCTTTACAGCACAAATAAAATTCTACCCAAACTTCTTAGGGTCTAACAATCTGACCTAAACCACAAAAAAATTCAAGGTTAAAAATCAATGAGTCAATCGCACAAAATTTTTAACAAATAAATAAACTTTATTGTGGCAGGTATTTTTACCTGAGGAACAAAGTATTTTGAGCACATTTATATTTAAAGTTACGACGCGAGTACATTCTTAATTATCAAATTATCATATCATACCATATGATGATGCATTCACCAGATACTTAATTTAAACGATATTTGAATCAGCTTTAACTTTTTGGATCGATAGATTATAAAGGTATGTATATTTTTCCCATGTACGTATATTATGAATCTTTCCATTAGATTATACAACACTGTTTTAAAAATGAAACATATACTAATTGATAACAATTATGTATTCATCTTTGTGATGTGCTTTTAAATGTCCAATTAATGAAGCAGTAGTTGTGCCTCCGCCTCTGCTGACGATATAATAACACAACTTACATCGACATTCAGAGGTAATCTTCAAATTCCTCAAAGTAATTCCATACCTTCGATGTCCGTTTTCCTTTACGCATGCGTAATGGATCACCTATAATTAAGAGGATGAATATTGATAATAATGATAATGATAATAAACTTCGGTGAAATAAAATTTGGCCTAGTTTAAAGTAAATACCTATAAAACTTTTCCAATCTGCTACAGGGTCAAGGTCAATTATCGTTATTAGTCACTGTTCCTAATTCACTGTTCAAACTTCCGGACAAATGAACCTACCAACCGGCAACTATGGTATATCTAATTCCGGAGTTTGGTTTTGTCAAAGCCAAAGTGTAGGCTCATCATTATATAATCAGGGAAATCAATTAAGTAAGTGAAAATTAAAATATTACAATAATTCCAAAAGTACGATCAATTTGCTCCGAGTACACTAGCTTTATCGTCAAAGTTCAAACCCTACTACGCTAGCAACATACCCACGTTGATCGTTAATATCGTTTCCTTATCTTAGAGATGCTTGAACCGGCCAATGGACCATTTACACATTCCTCAGGATGGTTTGCACGCATGTGTGCGAGTATATTACTTGTACCAGCTTTGCTTGATACTTTTTTTGAGCAAACTTTGCAAATAAATATTCCTCTTGATCCTTTTACTGGGGAGAAATAATCATGTACTGCACCTCGTCTCGGTTTTGCCGGATGGAATGACATTGGTCGACTCCGCCCTGTGGTTGTACGTCAAAAGTACTTATTTATTAATAGGAACTTTACTTTTCTAGTATGATATTCTAATATTTCTAATAATTATTTATGATACGTACGATCAAGATCAAAAGTAATAAATTTAAATTTGAGTGAATTTGTTAAACCAAAGCTGTTGCAAGACAGTAGGTTTTATTCTGTAATTTTAAATATTTAGAAATATTCTCTAAAACGTTATTTTATCATTTAACAATCCTTCTGGCTGTGAGTTATTATGAAAAATGTATATGTAGGTATGGAATGTACTTATACAATTATGAATAAGCATTTCAAAGTGCTTATCAATGGAATTGATAACCAATAAGTCCGTTAAATAGTATTGAGACTTCGATAAAGATAAAATAGCCAAACATAAATTCTGGGATTTTATTGTTACGATTTACTTTTTATTGAATTTGTATATTTGCAAGTAACTGTTACATTAGTTCCATCATTAATTTAGTATTTTATTCATGATGAACAAACTAAGTCAATGAGCCATTTGCACACATTTCAGGATGGTTCCCTCGCATATGTCTGAGTAAATTAAATGTACCATGTTTGGACGATATAGTTCTCGAACAAACTTTGCAAATAAAGTATCCTGTTCGCCCTTTAACTTTAGAGAAATAATCATATACTGGTGAAGTGCGTCTCCCTGTTTCCGAATTGAACCGCGAGCATTGATTCCTACCTGTGGTTCCATTAGAGTACATACACAATACACAATTATTATAGATTTTTTATTATGCCCATTTATGGTTTATGTCTTGTAAGTACACATAGAATGGAATTTTGAATACGATGCGCAGTTTCTTAACTTTAAGTAACATCAAGTCCCGTGATTTGTGAGACACAAAGTCGAACTCTAACATTCGTCATCTACCTATTTGACCCATAAGGGTGAAGGTGATGTGATTGTGATGTGCGAAAGCCGACTTGTGATTTGAACTACTTCTGAACAGATTGCCAAAATGCCGTCTAGATAGAGCATTAACTCAAGAATCTTCGCGCATCCATTTCATGCCTTCAAGTTTTTGATTTTAATGATTTTTACAACTGAATGATGATGAATGAATTCTTTATGCACCATGTCCATGTTGGAGATTTAAGCTCACCCGTTACTACAGGTAGTCTTAATTTAGTCAATTTTTTTTTCCTCCTGCGCTGTGCTTAACTCCTCACGTGCAGCCCTTTATGAAAAAATCTTTGCATTTTCCAAAATGTGCATCTAGTAATTACTAGGTGAATCGCTCGTACGTTGATTTTGTAATGCATAACATAAATAATATCAAAAGCTTGAATTGCAAGTTGCATGAATTTTCAGCAACCAATCCTGCGAGATTACCAAAGTTTGCCAAAACTCACTCCAAACCATACAGCTAAATTTACAACTTATAGCCAATCTTTCTGAGAAATGTTTCGCTGTTGTTGTTGCTTAGTTTAATCTACTCACGGAACGATAATGATACTTCAATGATACATTTTTCAATTTTCAAACTACATTCCTCCTAAACACATTGTTTCATGCTCAACTTGATGAAAGCGCCTTAGGTGTACAATTAAATTACTTGTACTCATATTGGAGCCCGTCCTCAAAATAGCAGCGCACAATTTGCATTGGAAAGTTTTCTTATCANTCATGCTCAACTTGATGAAAGCGCCTTAGGTGTACAATTAAATTACTTGTACTCATATTGGAGCCCGTCCTCAAAATAGCAGCGCACAATTTGCATTGGAAAGTTTTCTTATCACCATTTCTGGCTTGCTCCAGTTTTTCAAAGTACAACCACACAACGGAACCCTTCTTCTTTATTTTACCTGACAAAAACAAATATATGCAACTGTAATATAAATTGCCATTGAAATTCTAATTGAAACCAATTAAATTTACTAAACACACAGTACTGCTCAACCCTAGCGAATAGCGATAAACACTGTATCTCTTTTATGATGGGTGTTGAGTATTCTGCCCTCACATATGCATTTTTTCGCAACTGACATTTAGACAGGTCATCAGAATATTTCATGATCTCGAAACTGACTACAGGAATTATCGATGATTATCCTTATTAAGAACATAATTTACAAAGTTCAAGATTCGGTTATGCCGAAATCCTTGCTAACAAATTTTCACTCTTCACCCTTTAAAATGTCAACGAATGTCTGATTAGCAAATGTCGATGCAAGAGAGTTGTACTATTGTTGTTTCTGTTAATAACTGCACCACAGAGCTTGCATTCAGCGCCCAAATTAAGCAACCGCTGGAAATGCATCCAAACGCCACTCACTCGCTTTGAAGATCCTGTCACATCATTGTTCCGAATAACCAAACCTAAAAACCAAAAGGCTTGAATGAACTTAACATGCATACTACAGACATGGGTGAATTCGAGTATGATTCTAAGCATACGGCACTGGTCACTATATAGTAACTTGCATACACAAAACAGCTCTACCGACCAACGGAGAATGGAGTGTTGCTGTTAAGTATTGAGTACGAGGAAATATCGTTACTTATGATTAATGATATCAGTGAGGATTTATTGACTTTTTTATATTGATAGATCACAAAAATAATTATCAAAGACGTAGGTGCACCTTTACTTTTTCACAATTGATTACATGATTCACCAAATGTCATCGTAAAATTAACATAAGGTAACCTATCAGTGCTTTTATGTCGTAATTATATTTGTACTTCTAAATCTAATTATTATACACCTTTTATTTTCCTACTTTTATTCGAACAGCCTAATTGGCTGATGAATTTTTAGATGTCGTCTCATTCCAGAAGTACTTTTTTGCACCCTTTTGACTATCTTGCCACATATTTTACATTTGGTGGTGTCGTCCAATAAATCCTCAAAAAACATCCAAACATCACTACGACGGCTTCGGTTTCCTACCGATAAATAATATGGCTTGATTAAATATTAAATACTTGCATGCATCAATGCATCTTCATGTAGATGTAGATGTAGACCTAACCAAACCCAAACTGGTTGCAAGCCTTTAATTAAAACTGGAGTAAGTGAATCTTTAACTAGAAACGCGATTTTGCTAGCTAAATTATGTTTCTTTCATAAAACAAGGGCAAACATTTATCAGGCCATCAGGGGTACGGTTGCTTTACATTCAAATGGAACTTTAGTAGGTGGCGCCGCATGTGTGTAGTGGTGCCATGGGAATCCATTGAAAACAATTTACCGCACAGTCCACACCGAACTTTCTTACATTCCTCAACCTTTTCAAAATAGTTCCATATGATACTACGCTGGCGCCTCTTCATTACTTTGTAATCACCAGTCTGTTCCCCTGAAAGCAATGACCTGATTTGATTTATACATGTAATCAGTAATCAATTAGGGTAATGGATGTATGAATATCCAATAATGATATTTGTACGAGAACGCAAACCTTCACATATATCTACTGTATCCATGAAATTTAAATACGACACCATTTCGATTTCAATGCAAACAAATCGTAGACAGGACTGTTATTGGAAGTTGGAATTGAACTATATCAAATAAGAATGCATTTTTACAAATGGTCTAAAGCAGAAACATTTGCGATTAAATGGCTTTGAGTCCTTTGTAACACACGAAGCTCTCCGTACGCCTTGAATTCGTTGGGGTGACGCCTCTGAAATAATAAATTCGTATTTCTTAGATGACGATGACCTTCTAGCAGTTAATAATAATGGTCATCAAACTTGGTAAAGGTAAAACCGCAATACCTTTAAATGGGTATTAAAATTTGACGTTGGATTAAATCTTCCACTGATCAAAACATTCTTTGAGAAGAGTCTGTAGCAAATCATACATTTTGCTCGTACTCTGCCAACTTGGTCACTAGATACTATTTGAAAATATTTGCCGTTTAGTATGACTGAAATAAAACTAAAAATGGGATTTAAGTTTTTAGAATAATGAATCAGGCTCATCTGTTGACCAGTCAAAACTTATAACAAATCATATATTATCGAAGCACCACCATCCGACAATATATATATATCCAATATGTGCGATTCAATTCATGACCATGATTATGAGCAAATACTAAATACTAGATCCAAACAAATTATCCAATACTCCTGAATCTATGGGTGGGTATATCATTGTTCTACACGCTTGCTTACAGGAGAGTAAAAATAAAATGAAGCTTTCTAGTTTCTGATCACAGGCTAGTAGTGAGTTAGCGCCATGGAGGTAGAAATGAGAAATCTGAATCTATGGGTGGGTGTTCTACACGCTTGCTTACAGGAGAGTAAAAATAAAATGAAGCTTTCTAGTTTCTGATCACAGGCTAGTAGTGAGTTAGCGCCATGGAGGTAGAAATGAGAAAAAATACCAGTAGAATTAATGGAACATACAAATGGCCACAACGTATCCACATAATTACTAAAAGTAGCAAGGAACAAGTACCGAAATGTATTGTGTAATTAATTCGATTTTTCTTCCAGATAATCAAATCTAATGTCTCCTCCGCAAATATGCCTGAAAGTATTTCTTTCCCGTTTGGAACAATTATATTTATATTACACAGTCAGTCCAGTCACAAATAACTACATTAATGCGAGTTCTAGTGCAAAGCAATATTACTTTCCTGATACCTCTTTTTGCCTTTGCCTATATCTCTATTTCTTTACTCGCAACATGAAATCTTGAAGCACTGTCTGAAAATGAAGAGCTGCTACAATATGAAAGTGAGATCGTCATTACAACGGTAAGAGCTAAGAGTTCAAAGTAAATTTTCATTAGCAGAAAAGAAAAACGCAACACTCAACAACTCATCAGCTAGTTCAATGGGATTCGCCCGTGCTATTATGAACCTGCAAATATGAATTAAATCTATACAACACCTTATAAACCAACCAGGAAAAATATGGATTCGTTTTGAAACTCCCACGGCAAATAAATAAACTTGGTTTGAAGAACCTACTACCTTATACAATAATCATAGTTGATCTGATATGAATATGAATGCCGGTTGTCATGAATGGGGTAGAGGGTAGGGTTAGAAAGAATTACGTTCCCCATTTTTCATTCACTATGGGATGGGATTATAGATGGGAGTGTGACATTGAGATGAGGAATTCATGAGGATAGATATTTTAATAGTGATGACGTCGATGATGATTAGAGACGATACGAGACGACTCATAGCAAAGTCAAGTAAAAGTCTTGTATTTGTATTTGTGACTCTTCGATTTGTGGCACTTGCACCTTTTGGCTAACTAAACCTAACTAAATGATGTTCAATGTAAAAAACTAAATAAAACTTTCATCTACGCAAATGATTAGATATGTTTGCTATTAACTGTGCGTTAAATATAATTATAGTATAAATTACTGGAAATGTTCAACTAAGCTTGAAAATAGCAAGGAAATATCCGCACAAACACGCAATGAATGTTTTATTCGACGATTTCAATTTTAAATCTCACCTGGAGTACATCCCCTCGGTCTGTGGATAGATGAGCTTCCAGTGCTTGGCCCAGGAACAGCAGCTACAGAAGGTAAGTTTGGAGGAGGTAATCCAAAGTTGACATCAACTCCTCCACCATAAACATCTGAAAAAATTATAAATATTATAATTTAATTTATACATAATAAACTTTCACAAAAAAATCCAGAAACAGCAGAGCAATGCACTTAATTAAAAAAACAAAAATAAAATAAAGGCATGCACTAGCTATACTGAACAATACCTTCACTGCTTTCGCTATGACTATGCATTGTATCTGATTGATGACTTGCTTCTCCGTCATATGTGGTATAAACTTGAATCGGCTCAGATTTGAGATTATTAAAGTCTATTCCTTCCTCCAATTCAACTTCATTTTCTATCTCATCATAGTGAGCGACATCGTCCAATGGATCCCGGTCCACCACCGGTGAAGTCACCGATACTGAAACATGACTTTGATTTGAGGTCTTACTAAGGGTTACAGGTTCACCTACTATTCGTGGAGTTGGGCTTGTAGGACTGTTAATCATATTTTGAGCACTCGAAGTCGAACATGGACTAGGTTCGCCAAGACGTGGTTTTTTGGTTGGGACACCAGATGAATCTGAAGTGCGTGATAGCAATGCGCTGCCGACCTTTCTGGAGGCTTGATGAGGTTGCTGGGAATTAGCCGGAGTTCGAGAGAAACGATCCGACATTGCCTGAACTTGACTAACGGGTTCTGTCGTTGTGGATGTATTAATACTGGTGGGATCCTGATGTTGCTGGATTACTTCAGAAGGCTTAAAAATATTTCAACATTTTTTTTCAAATTTAAAAAGTAATACTGTTTCTATAAAAATACCAAATTCAACCCAACCCAATACCTTTTGAGGATTAGAATTTCCAATAAGCCCTTCAACTTTAAGTGTATTGCCGGCTTGTAAAAAGCTGTCAACATCTTTGCTTGGAATATCAACCTTTCCTTGGTACATAAACTGAAGGAGGTATCTCAAGTTTTGCGCAGACACATTTCCCAGGATAATGATAGTATTAGACTTATCCGCACGATTTTTCTACACAAAACACGATAATTTTAAAACCAATAATTAAAGCTAAGGCTCGTGTGATGTGAATCCCAAATTCCCAAGTTATGTTTGTTTTATACATTGAGTAAAATATCAAATATCATACCTGAAAGAGGTCTTTAAAGAACGGACTGCAAAGAGATAACACCAACTTGTGAGCTTGAACGTATTCCCCGTCGCAAGCTAAAGTTACATCCGTCAGCAAAACGTCATCTACACCTATCAAATTCTTCAATCCGTCAAAAATATGATTTTGTTGAGCGTTCCAATTAAGGCTATAGGTATTGGGAAGAGTACTTGAAGGTGTTAACGTAATCATTTTGCGTTTTTAACAGATGACTGACTGGCCACGTCTTAACACTTCGAGTAAGAGTATACACTAAATTTTACTTTTCATAAGCACAGCAGCTGAAGTTCAACTCATTTTTGAACGATTTAATTACTCGCTTTAGAATGTATAGCAGATGCCATTGCACTGATAAAACTACAAACTAATCCAACTACTAGTCACTAATAATTATTTATTTACTATACAAATAATTATTGTTGACAATTCCTCGTCACTACAACTTGATGGATAATTTAAAAATTATGTTCCATCCAACAATGATGCAGACCACAGATATACCACATTCCACTACCTACAGTGAAATGTTTTACTATTCCAATCCAAATTCCAATTCACAATAATTAAAAACAAACCCCGCCAGCAATAGTGCGATTGTCCAATACTTTTAGCATGACAAAGGGTTGATAAGTTTTTAATACAAAACAAAATAGACACTCACAATCAGAAAGAAGCATATATATCGTCCATTGCATTGCAGTAGCCGTAAGTATTACCACCATGCACCAGTACAATATTGGTACAAGGTTTAGTTAGGTACAAAATAGCTAAGATTAAATACGCCGTACACACAAGATACCCAAATACCCAAAACCATATATTACCCAACGACAGCACAGGGAAATATGCTTATACCCCGACGAATACCGAAGTGTACCTACAGTCAGTAGTGTACATGGAGTAATATAGATTGCTTGGTAGTATATAAAGTATTCGAATTCGAATTAATTATTAATGAAGTTAGACGGTGCTCATGCTCATGGTTGACATTTGAAAAATACAATTAGCTTATTCTCGAGCTTTCGATAGATTTAACTGAAGAAAAATGTGTAGTACTTGTTCACATCGCTAATGATAATGACTATAATCTATCCTATCCTAATACAATCCTACCATGGTTGTGTGCAGTGCAAGATCTACAAGAGTACAGAGTGTGCACCTACATTTATTTATATACTTACACATACATGCTTGATATGGTGCCCTTTCCTTAAATCGTGTCAGCTTTTAGGTATGACTTGGGACTATTTAAATTAAATTCTTTTGACTATGGGAGCTGACAGGAAAATG
>JAHZNA010001057.1:0-11087 GCA_027743935.1 Sinodicranocentrus sp. ZH6 | reverse complement strand
TTGAGAAAAGAATCCCGTTGAAGGTAACTCATGTCCTGCAATCAGTATTGGAGGTTGATGTACTGGAGGATAACCTCCAAATCCATAAGGAGGTGGTGCCTGTTCATAACCTGTAGTCAGGGGGCGTTCTCCTGGAGGTGCGAGTGTCACAATCGGAATAGCATTCTCTTGCGGAGGAGATTGCAAAGGAAAATATGCAAGAATCCCTTTCGGCATTTTTACCGTTAGGTTGCAATGCAGAAAATTACAATTATAATTATAAAAATTAAAATTCAAACTAGTATTCAGCGACAGGGTAAAAAAAGAAATGATGACCCACTTGGACTGTTTTGTGATATAAAGATACTAACAAAGTAGAGCGCTATGCACTAAAGGCAAAGAAACAAGATTAGTTGTGTCTCTCCATACATGTCTTCAATGTACATCTTTATCCATTTATACTCTTCGGATAATTTGTGATAACATACCTATTCCCTTCTCAGACCTACATCACATCTGAGCTGGAATACGAATACCTAACTTTGTATCTAGCTGACCAGAAATAAAAACTATGCAAATGAGTATAAGGCATATGCAAATGCTTAAAGTGGCTTTAATTCAATCTATACTTCCAGGTCACAGACATCCAGAAAATCAATTTAAGGATTGCTGCATCTTTTCTGAAATATTATCAACATAATATCTGCATGCATCTAGTATGCTATATACTCTTAAGTGAACTCATCCTCAAACATTTGGCTTTTGATAGCTTCATGCATGTTCGTGAGATTGGGAGCTCACGAGAAACCAAACTTTTTGAATGGCGAATTTTTTTTTAGAAATTCTCAAGGACCAGACTACCCCACTGCCCCACTCATCTTGTCAAATCAGCGTTTCTTAATTCAGAAATAAATTCCCCAGCTGCAACCCATTTGTGGGAAACATTTAAAGCAGAGTAGTCTCTAGAGAACAAGTTAAACGAAAAAGAAGGAGAAATTCATGCCAAGATAGTAAATTGCGTTGTGTCCGCCATAGGTAAAACATTAGCATGGATATATGACCATGGGCAGGTGAAACTGTTCGAAAAGACAGAAAATTAATTTTGGTTGTGAGAAAGCCTGTTTTTCTTCTCTCCGTTTGTCTACATCAAGTTGAAGTCGAACTTACTGCGCACCCCCCATGTTCATCAAGTTCACTTTGTGGCGAGTGAAGTGGTTTACATTGACAGCAGTCTGGAAAGATCTAAATGGCATGGGAAAAATGTCGTCGTGATTTCAAAGAAAATTGAATGCATTAGTCCAAACATTGTTTGGGATGTGAGCGGGTTTGATGGATAGAATGCAAGTGAAACTCACAATAGAAAACAAGCACCTAAAATCACTGTTTATGCTTGTCTATGATGGCCCACGGCTTACATACATTTTTATTTTCATAAGCTTCCTATCAAATCTGGCTCAACTATGTCCTTGAGAATGTACAATGGAGAAAGGAGATCATCTCCAAGCTCACCTCACAATAAGCAAAGATGGTACGGTATACATATGTACCTAATTCAGAATAGGAAAAAAATACATTAATGTTTCCCAACCTAAAGACATACAAATATATACCAGCATCCATCCAGTAGAAGTACACTTCCAAATGCAGTAGTGTGGATGATGTGGAGATGCAAAACTAAACATCAAACTAGATCAGTTCTTCCAGATTCCAGATCTGGAGAAGTTCTTCTTTGCTTTTATTCCAAACATAAACATTGTCTTCTGGTCAGCTGGAAATTCTCTCGTAATTAAACTTTCTATCTCATTTCCATTTTATGACTTCTCTTATATGCTAATTACTAAGTATTACATTTAACAAGTAATTTTCACTGCAATTAACTACAGGATATTTTTTCAGTGTATCCTTTTTTGCATCATCACATGGAAAAGAGCAATACTCATTTAGATGGAATATAGAGAAGATTTGTGCGAAATGCATACCGGAAGTGGATACGGATACGGGGATTATCCCCCAATACTTTATGCTCAACCATCTCCAACAATAAGTGCAATAGTAGCACAACCTCTTCGATCTGCTTCATGTAGGTAGTCTACTTTTTGAAATAAATATCAATTTTTAGTAAAAATTCTACAATGTCGCAAATGCCTCTACTCTAAATATGGGATTTATTTAGGTTACGGATCATCTGACGAGTTTTTTCCACTTAGAATCCCCCCAGAATTGAAATCTCTTGCAAGAGTTGATAAGCTGATTGTTAAGCAGGAAGTGGAGCTTCTAGAAGGTATTTAAATGTTTGGCCTTTGTTGTAAAAAATCAAATACATATATAAAAAGTTACCTGTTTTCAGCTTTATGCGGGTGTGACGCTGAAAAAACTTACAAAATCAGCGATTTCCGAGGCAATGATTTATACGCAGCTAGTTTTGACGTTGACTGCTGTGCATCAATTTGCCCATTTGACATGTACATAAGAGATGCCAGTGGTCGTAAATTAATTCATGTCAATAGAACGGCGTCATGTTGTCTTCAGGTACACGGTACTCTCAATCAAAGTTTGAAAAGTTGATACAACCACGGATTCAAATGTCTAAATATAATTCTTTGATTTTTTTTAGCAAATCCAAGTTTTCTCCCCTCCAGGAAAACTTGTAGGATCTGTAGAGCAGGAATTGTGCTGTTCTCCTTGTTTCGTTGTAAAAGACGAAGAAGACAATGTCGTGCTCAGAATTGAAGGGCCTTGTTGTGCTGCCTCTTTTTGTAGTGTGGACTTTGAGGTTAGGAGCAATTTAATTAGTTTTGCAAGTAAATTGCATTGCTAAAAACATTTGCTGTTTTCAATATACCAATAATTTCTAGATTTCTACTGAGGATGGGGGAACTCAAGTTGGTCAAATTACTAAAGAATGGTCAGGTTGGCTCAGAGAGACTTTCACGGAGGCAGACACCTTCGCTGTAAGTTTTCCCATGGATCTTGACGTCAGATTGAAAGCAGTTGTTTTAGGGGCTTGCTTCTTAATTGTGAGTTATCTTTGAATTTACGTGTTTTAATAATTGTAATCTTCCATAAAATCTAAATTGCTTGTAATGCTTTCATTTCAGGATATGATGTACTATGAGCGATCATAGTGGTCAGTCCCACAAGTGAACCACATAACCATATGCATGCTATTCTGTGACCATGAAACACATTTCTTTTTCATTTCAGGATATGATGTACTATGAGCGATCATAGTGGTCAGTCCCACAAGTGAACCACATAACCATATGCATGCTATTCTGTGACCATGAAATACATTTCTAAATACTGGTCAGGATTTCAGAACTACTCAAAAAGGATTTTCACGGATGAGGATGACTTTGGTTTAAGCTTATGCGTAGATGTCAAAATAAAGGAAGTCATGCTGACTGACATGGGTGCTTGCATTTTTATTATTCTTTACAAGTCTGAAGTTGTATTATAAAAGTTTTATTTCACAATAGTATGTCATTTTGTTATTATAAGTATGCATCTCTGGACTTTATTTTTTACACTTATTGATAGAGTTAGAAAGACTTTAAATGGAAGCAAATCTTCCATGCTGTTCTGTATTGCTCAATTTCATTAAGATACCAACTTTATTGCCTGTATCAATAATTAAATATTACTTATTTTGTAAGCATATGCTCATATTAGTATTAGACGAGCGAATAATTGAATAAAGTACGTAAATACATTATCAAACTCAAACTAACTTGTATGATACCAGTTCAGATTTAACTATTCTTCTTGTAAAATTGAAAAGAAAAATAAGCTTTATGTATTATTTTTGCATTAAGATTTTATAGATAGTCCTGTACTGGTACTATTGACGACTTCAATGACTTGATCAGGTTTACAAGTACGATCCCCATGAGAAGATAATCCCGTCAGGCAAACACACTCGCCAAATTGTCGTCTCGGACTTCGAAATGTTTTACAGGTAGCTCCATCCATGCAAAACCCTTTCTCGTTGGAATCACATTTAGCTCCAATTAGCCCACGACAAGTTAAAGAACTGTTATCATAAATCTGGAAGTCAGAACATTCACACAATCCTCTACTACTGCAACCCAGCGGAGCCAATCTATCACATCCCGGGAAGATTTCTCCTTGAATACATTTTTCTCCATAGGAAAGATCACAAATACGCTCAAACGGAGTAAATCCAGATTTACACCTGCACTGCTTAACCCCATCCTTTTCAGCACATTCAGAATTATCCACACAATCTCCTGATCCCTCACAAGGACCACCCACCAAGCTATAACATTTTCTTAAAATGGAAGAGTATCTCTGATGATCTTTATAAAAACAGGAGCAAATCCCATTCAAACAATGAAGACCAGGAAGACAAGTTTTAGTTTTGTTTCCAAAATTTCCATCAGTATCACTATCACACGCTTTCCCTTCACTTATGTAGCAATGGCCTTCCAGTGTTTGTGTAGTGTTTGCATGACAAACGCACATGGACGCTACACAATCGGAATTAGGGATGCAGTCATTAATATTTAAGCATTTCTTTCCAGCCCCGCCCACACAAAGGTTTGAAATAGGGTGAAGTGCTTTGTCTTTATTGCAGCTACAAGCTCCATTTGAATTACAATACAGAAGGAGATTTATTTGACACTCTGTGTCGTTCCCGCACTGCTCCCCATACCCTTTCTTTGGTGAACATGTTTTTATTGATGTTTCATAAAAATCATTTCCGCAGGCGCAAACATTATTGGGATATTTATTAACACAATTAGCTCCAGGAACGTAACTATGTCCTCCACTACTTGTCCGGTGACAGACGGACCCACTCGGGCGAGCACATAAGAACATTGACGAGGTGGAAGGGAGAGTGAAGGAAGTGGTGCAGTCACATTTTTTCTTAATGCATTTCAGATTTGTTTCGATTACTTATCCGGTGACGTGACAGACGGACCCACTCGGGCGAGCACATAAGAACATTGACGAGGTGGAAGGGAGAGTGAAGGAAGTGGTGCAGTCACATTTTTCCTTAATGCATTTCAGATTTGTTTCGATTTGGTTGCTTTCAAATTTTCCTACATTTTTGCAATTGCCATCTTCGACACAAGCTTCTCCGTAATTTAACCTTTCTACACAGCGCAACTCTGCATTTTTGAAGTAGCCGCTGTTACAACTACATTTTCCACCAGAGTCATACGGAATTTTCTGCGCATCGCATATCCCCCGAATTTGCACAACTCTCACCGGCACCAACTAAACATGACTTTTGCGAGGTATCATACACTCTTCCAAGAAAACATTGACAAGTTTTCCCTTTGCAGTGTAATTTTTGATCAGTTTTGCACATTTCTGAATTTAAACAAGACTGGCCAAAAGTCCCTTTCTCTTCGCAGGTCCCATTGGAAGCTTTAAAGTAGCCTGATTGGCAGTTACAAATATTATTTTCACATTTTCCATTTCGAACGCATTTTGTGTTATTTTGACCATTTTGACATTTTTCTCCAGCTACAATCAGGCAAGTCCTTTGGACCCAGTCATACACTCGATTTATCTCACACTCGCATACTTCCCTGTTCCCACATAGTTGGCCGGTTTTGCACATATTGATATTCCAACAAGTCTGCCCAAAGTCTCGCTTTCCTGCACAGGTGCCATTGGAAATTTCAAAGAATTCTGGTTTACAAGTGCAAATCCCGCTGACACACTTGGCGTTGGGAATACAGGGAACAACATCTGTCCAAGTTCTGTCACCTTCGACTACAGTATAAGCACATTTTTCTCCAGCTAATGCAACACACTGTTTGGCGGTGTTGTCAAATACCATTGTGTTTGGCATGAGGCACTGGCACTCTGGCACACATCTTGGAAGCAGGTGAGCAACGCTTTGGTGTCACAACGTTGTTCTGCACTGCAACCTTCTTGATATGAAGATCTTAAAGTTGCTTTGGAGAAAATTGGAAATCCAAGAAGGATAAAAGTAACGGGGTAAAGGGAAAACTTCATTTTAAAACTTTGAGAAATACATGAATAACTCTTTCTCGAACCGATGAAATACTAATTACATCAACTCTGACAACTTGGGTGGTCATGTATAACTTGTAATCGTAAATTATTGCTTGATAAATGTTATCTATTTCCGTTTCCTTTCGACTTAGAAATTCAATGATTTCTGATTAGTGGACCGCTTAATGAGAAATTGCGAGCCAACTGAACTCAGAACTCACCATTTTATGTTATCTCATCTGGTCCTGTAAAACCAGCAAGTTTCCTACTTTCCATGAATTCCTGCATTACCATGAAAAAGTCACACATATCAGTTTTAGTTACGTCAGTACTATTACCTCGTAAGTCGCGAGACTTTCATATCATACATTATGAATGCATCAAAACTATTCTGTGCAAACTCAAGTGTACTCGCTATGTTGGAAATGAAGTTCTATTTAGTGTTATGAACTTGGAACATTCACTCAATCCTCAATTCCTCAGCTACTGCATCCCAATGGAGTCAATTTGTCACATTCCAGGGGATTTTTTTCTTCGAATACATTTTCTCCCAAGAATAAGATCACAAACACGCTCAAACGGAGTAAATCCAGATTGACATACCTTTAAATAAATTGAATATAATACGTGTAATATGTTCCAACTTAGGTGGCAAGCAAACAGTGTATTAATAGATGCAGAGACTAAATACAAGCGTTTGCAGTAAAATAGTATATTTGCTTCAATAATTATTCTTTTGCAAACTTTTCATTTTAAGGGTATGAATCCAAAACTTGAAAGATGGAGGATTTTACATCTTATAACATGCGCATGACTCAAAAATACATTAGTTGAAATGTCTACTTCACAATTTATTTCCTTTTTATTACTCAAATCTTTATATTTTATTTTACAGCTATTATATGGCAAAAAACAACGGCTGTATAATATTATATCGTTATCCTGACACAGTTTTTAGGGTCGTAACACATTACTTATAAACATTCCAATAACATTTCCTCTTGGGCTGTACAGACTACATGCATAAATCGTTTCGCCAGCTCTTGCCACTCCGAATCCATAATTTTCACTACTTTTCCACACCATTTGACTAAAGTGTCCAGTGCCAGGTTGATAGTCTAGAGTGTAGTCATATTTCGAAACTTGGGAATACCAGCCGTTAGCTGAACTTCTAGCTGCGGTTTCGTTGGTAGGATTCCCACGCCATTGTGCCCACAGGTTTTCTCCGGCACCGTTTTTGTGTGGACAAGAGTGATCAATTGTTCCCTTTAAAGCATAGTGCTCAGCACATCGAACAGCACGGCTATTCAACTAAATACCAAAAATTCAGATAAGCCAACACATTTTCACAATTTTTATTTAAAAGTAAAGAGTAAACATAATATTATTATACTATACTAATAGCCTTACATCTACGCTTGACTTGAGAGCAACTACGTGATGTTTTGCACGGTGTTCGTTGTGAACATCAAGAGAAACACGTTGATAGGCTGGAAAAGATAATCAAAATATATGCAATAAGTATTAAAAAATCCCCTTGTCCTTAACATGAAATAATTTCAAACATATATTTACCTAGTTGAGCAACAACTAGTCCTACAAGAAAAAAAGAGCTGAGAAAAAATCTGCAGAATGTTTGCGTAAACATATTTTTAGGGTTTAAAGCTGACTCTGGTTAAAGAAATGAAAACTTATGAAAACAAACGATTGTATACTGCCTCAACTTATTGAAGAATTACTGTCTCAAATGTTCACAATTAAGTGATGAGTAGGTACTGACCTTAGAATGATGGAATCAGGTATTTATATGAGCTGATTTATTGACATTGCTCATTGATTAAAGCTGTGAAAAACATAGATATGGTGAATATACGCAACACAAACGGAAGTATCATTTTTAACACTAAATTTTTTGTCTAGAATTTGATGTATAAATGTAGCTTTCACTAGAAATACCTGAAAGGAGTTAATGTGAGATGAGGATATCTATTAAATGTCATAAATAATTGTCAGAATTGTGATCGTTTTTGCTTATGCTTACTTGCGTAATGGCTGAATGCAAACAAATAAATATTGTTTATCGGTATTAACCGGAGACTGCAAGTTATATCTGACTTGGTGGACGTCAGAATAGATTAGATTGGATTTAGAACTTGGAGAGCAATATTCATCAACTGTGACATGACTATAATAATCTGCGAATCTTGTTACTGTTTTGATGTGATAATAAAGTAAAGTAAATATTTATTCAGAATATTATATTTTGCTTAATTATTACCATTTCTCATATTTAAAAATGCCTTGAAGAGTCTTCACCCTGTTCCTGGGAAAAACATCTATTTGCTCAATTCTTAGCACAAGAGAACAGAAGATTACTTCTGCTTTCGGGTCTTGACATTAAAATTATTTCCATTTCCAACCGACACACCGTTCACATTCCTAAACCGCAAATCTCATGATGAACAACGTTTATTCCTTAAAACTTAATTACATAACTATACTGTACATTGCGCATTAAAAATAATACAAACAAGAAAGCATAACTCAGAATCCATCGTTATTAGGACTTTTGCTTTTTCATCTTAACTTCATAATCATATTGAGCTCTTGACTTTTTTATTTTCAAATCTAATTGCAACCATTCCTGTAGGTCAAGATTTTCTAGCATTGGAAATAGTTCCCATAAATAGTCAAAGGAACTGGCGATATCATCATCACCACGCTTCGTAAAAATGCTTTGACTCATTAGATAACAATGGTGTAAGTTCAAACTTTTTAAATTCTTCGATTTAAGCAAAAAATCTAAAGGATAACTACGAAATTCGATCAAATGGATAGTTTCAAGTTTTGGCAAATTAATATTTGTGGTCACGTTATAATCTTTGCATTCAAGATTCGCAATAATCCCAATTACACATAATATCCAAGATGCGTAACGTTCCCTGCACTGAATTTAAAGCATCAACTAAAATCTCTAATATAAGGGTTTCATAAACAACTATGTGAATTTCTTGGAGTGGCCACTGATTACCAGCAATCTGTTTGAGCATGAGGTCTTCACCTCCAATTAAACCCATGTGTTTTAAACTAGGCAAAGAAATAATGCCATCATTTAAAACACAATCCGGGCTGCTGATGTCTTCGATCTGATTACCGTAAGAACCAAGTAATTCTTCTATCATTACTTTTTTGAATCCCCGGAATCCCACAGTTTTCAAATGTTTTAGCATTGGGAAGGGGTTGATCTTTAAATAATCACGAATCATTTCTCCTGGCATGCTATCATTTTCATTATCTGGAAAACTTGCTTCGAAATGATGCATATTCGGGACATGCCACATGACCGATCGCAATTGTGCCACAGGCCATAAATCCAGTTTATGCATGTCGTAGTGCAGCTCCTTTACGTACTGACCGAATCGATGTAGCAGTTTCCTTACATTCCATGAAAAATCTTTATCTTCGTCAGAATTTTGTTCAATCCATATGTAGCCATTAGGAAAAGGACAAGTTGTTGGATCTTTCATATCTTCCATAAATCGAAGAATTGTTTTAGAAGAGTTGAACGTAATTTTATACTCAACGCAGTAAGGCAAAGAATGTAGCTCTGTATCTATCCCATTTTTCCAAGTTTTGCACACCCTACGACATTCTCGAACATCTTGAGAAGAGAGATACCTGAACAAATGTCCAACAACCTATAAAACAGTTAATACACTTACATTTGTGTAAAAAAAATCGATGATTATATTTACTAATCAGTCATACCTTTGGAAATAAACCAATGGCGCTGTCCTCCATTTTCATTTCAGTACTTATTTCGGCAGTTTTCAATCCAACTCCTAGTATTTCATCTTTCAACGATTGATTTTCGCCAATGACTTTGTTCACCTTCCTCCATTTCCATTTCAGTACTTATTTCGGCAGTTTTCAATCCAACTCCTAGTATTTCATCTTTCAACGATTGATTTTCGCCAATGACTTTGTTCACCGTCCTAACTTCCTGAATTTGCAGTTTCTCTGTCAAATGTTGTAACTGGTCAGATAATTTTTGAATCTTTTTATCTTTAAAATTCAAGCGTTTCTCAAGTTGAACCACCTCCGCATGTACAACGCCGATATGTTTGATATAGTAATCTTCATTGGACTCAAGTACGCTTATCTTGCAGGACATCTGTTTCAATTTATTTTCATATTTTTCAAGTTTGCTTTTCATCGACTGATTTTGACTTGTCAAAGTTGCCAACTGCTGTCTGTGCCCTTGGCGTGTATAATACATTTTATTTGTCAACCCTTTAATCTCTTTTTTCAGTTTTTCAATTTGCTGTTCAGTTTGTAAATTTTCAACATTTTTCAGTCCGGGTTGATGAGTATTTCCCGACCCTTTCGTGTTCGTGGATGGAGGGTTTTTTTGCGCTAGCGTCTGGGAATTTTTCGGCTTTCCTCTCTCCATTTTTGATGATCTGATGAGACGTTTGATGATCGAAATGTCAACAGTGTAAATAGTTTAGAGTTTAGCTCACTTTTGATGTTCAGGATTTGATATAACTAAACAAATTTTAATACATAGTCAACTGAATCAACCTATTCCGTTGTACTTCCTGATTCCTGACAGGAAACGAAGACAGCTGCCAGCAGGACTTTCAATATTATAATGGATATTCAAATTGTCACTATTGTCCCGAAGACATGAAACGACAAAGATTGAAGCAAGAAATCGTTTAATCGTTGTATATATGTATCGTAGGCTTGCTATTCAACTTATAGAACGTATTTGCACAGGAAGTGCGAAGAGCAGGCCTTCCTGGTGGAGTCGTATGGCCGTTATCCTTACTGACTATCACTGACGCATAAGTCGGGGTTCAAAACCTCCCTGCTCTTACAATAAGAAAGTATAGTATTTTTCAGGGTGTAGAGTAGAGTTTGATTTGGTTAAATATTTCGTATAGTTTCTTCCTCTTGCAACCTTGTAGTATTTACGGTATTTACTTTAGATATTATTAAGCGTTCAAGACAATAAGCTAGGATAAATGAGTGGCCGTCCGGCGAAGTGCTGACTCTGTACTTGGGTATTTGTACCTGCTTACTTAGCTTGAAATTTGCTTATCGCTTCT